>SKCR01028221.1:0-46514 GCA_019454045.1 Zanthoxylum bungeanum
ATTTTAAGTATGTAATAATAGATGGTTTTGGCTTGATTTAATTGGATTAAATCAAAGTGAAAAACATTTAACTAATACATTTATGATTTTATTGGATTAAATCAAAGAGGAAGACAATGTAGATTAGTCACACCTAATTATACATATTTGGACAAATTAGATTAAGCCCACTTAAAAATTGATTACAACTTTTATTAATTAAAAATTGCCTAAGTTTTGCTATAAATAGCAAGCTTAATGAATATTTTAATTATAAGTATAAGCATAAGTAAAAGCTTGACTAAGCTATACACATGTAATTCTTGAGAGATTAGCCTAAGTTAGAGAAGTGTTTAGAGAAGCTTGTGAGGTCTCTACAATATTTCATCTATGAGAAATCAAGATTGGATCTTGAAGTGAAGTTTGCTAGCATTGGAAATCAATGTTGGATCTTGAAGTCAAGTTTTCATACCTTGGAGGTTCTCCAACCATTTCAACAAAGAAAAAATAGATTGGATCTTGCATCAAGCTTACTAGGTAATGTTTGATCTTCTCATAAGCTATTTTCTTTTGTGTATTAGATGCATTAACACATAACTTAATGTTGAAATAAGGCTAATCAATTGTGTTAGGATACTTTAGAAGTATAAACACAACATGCTTATGAATTAGGTCAAAGATGTTCATGTTGGACATGGAAAAATTAATAAGAGTTTGGAACTCTAGATTAAAGCTTAGAGCTATGGCTACCATTCTAGATTCATTTGACCACCTTTAGGTGAACTAGAATTGTTCATGAGACATTTCTAATTGGGCTTCTAAAATGGTTTGTGATTAGATTCAAACATGTGCATATAAGTATTTAGAATACATGTATGCTAATTGTAAAACATGTGTTGATAGTGGTTATGAAGTTAAAATTGGATTTTAAGTGTATTTGAAGTATTGGGAGAAAATTGGAAGTGTTTAGTAATGTTTTGAAATAAAAAATCACTCACTGCCTGATCTGCGTCGCGACACAGACTATTTTGCGTCGCGACGTAGAGCTGCGCATCGCCGTTTACGTTCAGCATGCTCTCGGCATTTTGGTGGTGTCGCGACGCCCAAGCACTTGCGTTGCGACGCCCATATCTGATTCATACTAAAACTTATTTTTCTTAGTTGCAGGAGTTTCCAGACTCCGTTTTGGTCCTCGTTTTTTCCTATGGACTCGAAATGGAATGTAGTTTTACATAAAAATATTTTAAAATACACCCATGCTAAATATCCATGGGTTAGACTCATTTCCGCTACGCGGGGTATCGATCCGATCCTAGGGGTTCCACAACTACCCCAACACTATTTTCCCAACTCACTGTATTGGATTATAGTATATCAATAAATGAACATGCGGAGATTCTACTTCAAAGTTTGCCTGATTCGTATGATCAACTTATCATCAACTTGACAAGTAATGTTGTCACTGGTAATCTAGTCTTTGACGAAGTTGCACATGTTGCTCTGGAAGAAGAGTCTATGCCCAAAAATAAGGAAGAGAAATCATCTAGTTCGCAAAAAGTAGAAGCATTGGCGATGATAAGAGGGAGATCAACAGAGCGTGGCTCAAGTGTGAGTCAAAACCATGGCAGATTGAAATCAAAAAGTAAGAAGAATGTTAAATACTACAACTGTGACAAGAAATGGCACATCAAGAAAGATTGTTGGAATCTAAAGAATGGTAAAGAAAAAGCTCATGTTGTAATAAAATTGCAGGGATGTGTTGCAAGTACTTCTGAAGATGGTGGCGCACTTTACAGTGAAGTAGCAATGATGTCTAGTGATAACATAAAACAGCTAAATGATGCATGGTTGGTTGATTCTGCGACAACATGTCACATGACCTCTAGGAGAGAATGATTCCGTCATTATAAACCTGTCTCTGGAGGATCGATTTTTCTAGGTAATGATCATGCCTTAAAAATTATTGGGATTGGAGCCATCAAAATAAAGATGTACGATGGTACTATTCGCACTATACAAGATGTTCGACATGTTATAGGAATGAAGAAAAATATTCTGTCAAATGGAAAGTTAGATGACCTCGAATACAAGACCATTATTGAAAACATGGTATTAAAAATGGTGAAAAAAATACTTACAGTCTTGAAAGCTGAAAAGATCTTAGCAAACTTGTTGGGGTGAACATAATTTCAGTTTAAACCGCAACCTGACCCGAACCGCACTGCGCTGTTTGAAAAAATATTGAAAATGATTTAAGGTCAGTCTAAACTGAACCACAAATTTTGGGTCGGTGCGCGGTTTTGACCCAAACCGCGATCCGAACCGCACAAACCGTAAATTGTGACCCGAACTGCCTAAACCGCCGACCCGCGTTCAAATTAGACATTATTTTATATTTTTCTTCTTCTTTAACCATGAAATTTAAGATATTTAATGATCATATGACAATATGCAATGTATAAATAAAAATTATGTATTTCTTCTCTTCAATTATTATGTGAAAACACACAAAATTTTCTTTAAAAAATTTATAATCCAAACCGCCGACCCGAACCGCTCAAACCATCGAACCGCCAACCAGAACCGCCGTAATTTTTCTTATCAAATTTGCTATTTCGGTTTCTAATTTCCCAAACTGGAAACCTGCGCGGTTTGAAGTGTAAAACGAAAAAACCGACCCGAACCGCACTGTGAACACCCCTACAAACTTATATATGCTATTTGGAGGCTCGATTCAGGAAGCAACTACATCGGTAGCATCACTGGATTCTGGAGAGGAAGCTTTTATATTGTCGCATCAGAAAATATACCATATGTCAGAATAGGGGATGAAGATTCTCGTCAATCAAAAGCTACTCCCAGGCTTGAAAGCGGTTAGTCTACAGTTTTGTGAGCATTGTGTTACAAGTAAGCAAAACATTTTAAAATTCAGCAAGTCAAGTGCTCAAAGTAAAACCATTTTAGAGTTGATTCACTCTGATATCTGGGAATCACCGGTTCAATCTCTAGGGAAAGAAAAATATTTTGTATCATTTATTGATGACTTTTCTAGAAGATGTTGGGTGTACCCGATAAAAAACAAGTCAGATGTGATGCTAGTTTTCAGAAATTTCAAAGAACAAATTGAAGTAGAAACTGGAAAAAGAATCAATTGTTTAATGACAGATAATGGAGGAGAGTATTGCAGCAAGGATTTTGATGCATATTGTCATCAAGAAGGCATCAAAAGGCAGACTACTACACCGTACACTCCTCAACAAAATGGTGTGGCAGAAAGGATGAATAGAATGCTGCTGGAAAAAGTAAGAGCTATGCTCATAACAACTAGTCTACCAAAGTTCTTTTGGGCAGAAATAGTTCATACATCATGTTATGTTGTAAATAGATCTTCATCAACTGTCAATGATTTGAAGAGATCGATAAAGATATGGAGCGGAAATCCAAATGATTACTCATCTCTTCATATTTTTGATTGTCATGTGTACGTGATGTACAACGCTCAAGAAAGAACAAAGCTAGATCCAAAATCTAGAAAATATATTTTCTTGGGTTATGCTGATGGAGTAAAGGGGTATTGCTTGTGGGATCCCACTACCCACAAGATCATCATCAGCATAGTTGTGATATTTGTAGAAGATCAACTGCAGAAAGAAGGAAATGATAACACTTCAAAATAAAGTACAGAGACTACAACAGTGCTGGTGGAAAATAATCCAGAACAAGAAAATTTAGATTCTTCTGAAGCAGCACCAGAGCATGAGGTACAAGAACCAATCGAGTTTGAAGTTTCTGAAGTCCATCGATCAACTTGAGAGAGAATACCTCCCGGTTGGCACTCAGAGTATGAAAGGATATGCTCAGAAAGAAGAGATTGATTTCACCGAGATATTTTCTCCGATGGTTCGACTTATAATAGTCAGAGTAGTCCTGGCTATGTGTGCTACTTTTGACCTATATCTGGAACAGTTGGATGTAAAAACTGTATTTCTTCATGGAGAACTTGAAGAAGAAATTTATATGCTCCAACCAGAAGGTTTTGCTGAAATAGGCAAGAAGAACTTGGTTTGCAGGTTGAACAAATCTCTATATGGTCTAAAACAGGCACCAAGATATTGATATATGAGATTTGATTCCTTCATTATTTGTCTTGGGTACAACAGACTCAGTTCAAACCATTGTACATATTACAAGAGGTTTAGAAATAATGACTTATGTTGTATGTGGACGACATGTTAGTAGCATGCCCTAACAAAGATCAAGTCCAAGAATTAAAGGCACAGTTAGCTAGAGAGTTTGACATGAAGGATCTGGGACCAACAAATAAGATTCTAGGAATGCAAATACATCGAGACAGAAATAACATGAAGATTTGACTTTCTCAGAAAAATTACTTAAAGAAAATCTTACGACGGTTCGACATGGAAGATTGTAAGCCAATTTCTACCACACTTTCTGTTAATTTCAAGTTATCCTCTTTTATGTGTCCTAACAATGAAGCTGAGAGGAATGCGATGTCTCGAGTACCGTATGCGTCAGCAATGAGAAGTTTAATGTACGCCATGATTTGTACAAGACCAGACATTGCACAAACAGTGGGAGCCGACGGAAGGGCGCGGTGGAGGGCGAAAATGGTTTTGAAATATTTTAAAATTTTCCGAGCTAATTAATAAATATCAAATATTTTTAGTTAACCCAAATAAGTTTAAATATATTATTTAGTAACATTTAATAATATAATAAATTTCGAAACACAACAAATTATTTTACGAAAATATTTTTCGACAAATAATACGCGTAACGGGAAAACCGTCAAACCGGTTGACCAACCACCGAGCCGGGCTAATCTGGTCACTTGGGAAGTGTTCAGTCAGCCCACTTGGGAAGTGTTCGGTCAGCCCTTGGGCTGCCCGAACAGTGTCCAGTTCACTGGTTTCACAGTCGGCACGTGGCGAGCCCGTTTTGACGCGAATTTCACCGTTTTCTCGCGTTTTTGCCCCGGAACATTTTTCAGAGTTTATCCACCACCCAATACAAATCCCAAATCATCCAAATAACATATTTTTACATGAAAAATATTCTCTTTTTAAGTTAAAAACCAGATCTGATTCAGAATTAATTTTATCTATTTTCATGCCTAAATTCAATTTGTTCACCAAATTAATCAAATTAGTTTGCACCAAATTAAATCACCAAAACATAAAGTCTCAAAAATAATTCTAGGCAATATTATAGTGGTAACATCACTCTAGAATGACAATTTTAATTTTTGTGATTAATTCCCTAATTAATCTAAAAACACATGCTTAATAAAGAAACTAATTAAGGTTTCTAAGCAATCAACATCAAATTTTTGGTTCATATATATATCCAAGATACATATAAGTTTAAGACATGCAAAATACATATCCAATACATACTTTCATGATTAAGAAACAAAATTACGAAATTAGAAATTGGAAACTTTAAATCACCTTAATCCAAGCACCAGATTTCCAATTCATTCACCTTTGATGTTGATTAGTTTGCTTAGAACCGTAATTCTCTTTTTCTTTATTATTCTCAACACATGAGAAGTGATTAGAGTTAGTAAAATGAAAAAAGTTTCGTTTTTATACCCTAACCCTATATGGCCGAAAATTTGAGAAGCAATTTGGTCAAAAATTGCTTTTTATTTGGCCCAATTATTTTATCATACATCAAGCCTTATCCAAAATGTAATTATTTAATTTTTGTTAATTAAAATCCATGTGTACAAATCACATGGTTTTGAAAATCAAAATTTGCCAAAAATAAAGAATATTCAATGTAATATTCTTAATTAAAATAAATAAATAAATAAACTAATTAATTAATTCATTTTATTATTAATAAAAAGATAAAATAAATACATGGAAAAATATTCCAAGAATATTCTTCAATTTTATTATTATTATTAATGATTAATTAATAATTAATTAATTAATAATAACAATAAAACAAGTGACAAAATTCAATTGGTTAATAATGTGTATCAAATATAAAATATGTATCATATACAAATACACATTATTTAATACGCATGTGTATATTATGAATAATCCGAATTATCCATAATTAATTGCCCAAGTGCTCAATGAGTGCACTTTATATTATGAGACTCTCTAGGTTCAAACATTTGTCACGGAAACCATTTCCGTGTCCGTAATTTATCCACTCACAAATTACGATGACCACAGATAATCGAGTTGAACCATTCAAGTCTAAGTCATCGCATATATGTAATCCTTATGTCATAGGTTATCTGAATTGTTCTGGAGATATAGATTAAACGTCAAATCTCTGCTATGAACAATTCATGTGTCGCGACATAATTATGATTCTTCAATAAATATTCGGAACTCATTTATGAATCATACCTCAGCCAAGGATTTCAAAGAATCATAAATTGGACACCTAAATCCCGTACACGGGACTGCCAGATCCTCTCTGGATACATCACAGGATATCGTTAGTATCAGTTCATAGCCGACGAACAGGCGGAGGTCTGATCTTAAAAGATCGTTGACGTGACTGTCATCAAAGTATGAAGGATATCTCACAAATCCACAGTGGTATCACAAGTCAAATGAGCTAATATGATATTCGACTCGTAAAGATTCCTATTGACGTTGGTGTACCATTTATCAGGAATCTTTGAATGAGTCGTTCAATATTTATCCAATAAATACCTACGTGTCTATATGAGTCTCCCAAGACTCATGGTTTAATGAGATAAACTATTAGAACAATTCTAATATACGACACGTACCAGTCTCACGAGTTTACTAACCGATCAGATATGTAAACCTTAATTAGGAACAATTTAAGAATGAATTATATTGTGACATTTCTCAGTAACAATTGCGGCGCCTTTACAATTACGTCACAACTATTCATTCTAAGGTGTTTTACGCCTTTACTAAATAATAGAATATATTGATGAAAATTACTCAATTTTATTCATAATAAAACAGAAATGTACATCGTATTTACAATAAATACAACAAAATTTGGCGCGCCGAGCACCAATTCTAACATTTTCTCCCACTTGCTATAGTGCCAAATTTGATGGTATATAATACCCATCACCTCTACATGTCTATCATATAGTCTCGGAGGTAAGACCTTCATAAGTGGGTCTGCTATGTTGTCCTCTCCAGATATCTTGCATATGACAACATCTCCTCGAGTGATGACCTCATGAATAATGTGGTACTTTCGCTCCACATATTTCTATTTCTGATGCGCTCTCGGTTCTTTTGCCTGTGCAACGACACCACTATTATCATAGAACAACGAGATCGAATCCTCGATGCTTGGGACAATTCCCAATTATGTGATAAATTTTCTAATCCATACAGCCTCATTTGCAGCATCTGATGCCGCAATATATTCCGCCTCAGTTAGTGGAATCACCTGTTAATCCTTGTTTGGAAGACTTCCAACTTACTGCATCATTATTAAGAGTAAATACAAAACCTGAGGTAGACTTTCTGTCATCAGGATCTGATTGAAAGTTAGAATCTGTTTATCATCTTATCTGTAAATCACATTCTCTATAAATAAGAAACTTATCCTAAGTACCTTTTAGATACTTTAGGATATGTTTAACGGCCATCCAATGGTCGTTACCTGGATTTGACTGATATCTGTTAGTAACGCTTACTGCATGACTAATATCAGGTCTCGTACATAACATGACATACATGATGCTTCTTAAACATGATGCATAAGGTTGACTAGACATTCTAGTATTTTCATCTTCCGTTTGAGGACACATCTTCTTCGAAAGATGAATGCCATGTTGAAAAGGTATATTGGTAATTTTACAATTGCTAAAGTTGTACCTTTGTAGGATCTTATCTATGTAAAAAGATTAGGAAGCTTCACCCAAGTCTATAGAGTTTTATACCAAGTATATAGGAAGCTTCATCCAAGTCTTTCATGGAGAATTTTTTACAGAGGTATGCTTTAACACCCTGCATCATTCCAAGATCATTTCCAATGATCAGGATGTCGTCAACATAAAGCACCAAGTACACTATCATACTCCCACTAACCTTCTTATAAACACAAGGTTCTTCTTCGTTTTTGAGAAAACCAGACAATCTGATTACCTCATCAAAATGAAGATTCCAACTCCGCGAAGCTTGTTTACGCCTATAAATGGACTTCTTAAGCTTACATACCATGCCAGAATTTTGGCTAGAGATACAATCCTCCGACTGTTCCATATAGATTTCTTCATAAAGAAGTCCATTAAGAAAAGCCGTTTTGACATCCATTTTCCAAATATCATAATCATGGTAAGCAGCGATAGCTAATAAAATCCTAATAGACTTTAGCATCGCTACTGGTGAAAATGTTTCATCATTGTCCACACCTGGCCTTTAAGTGTAACCTTTAGCAACCAGTCGGGCTTTGAAAGTCTCAACTTTCCCATCAGGCCCGTGCTTCCTTTTGTAAACCCATTTACAACCTACAGGAATAATTCCCTCAGGAAGCGGAATCAAGTCCCATACTCGATTCTGATGCATAGAGTCTATTTCGGAATTCATGGCTTCCTGCCATTTAGCGGAATCAATGTCTAACATTGCTCTTTTGTAGGTATATGGATTAGTCTCCTCAATAAGGAGCACATCGAGACTCTTGTCTTGTATCAAATACAAGCGCTCAGGAGGTCTCGATATCCTAATAGACCTACGGAGAGTGGAACTAGAAGGTTCTGCTTTTGTCTGAACCTCTGATTCCTCTATTGGTCTGTCATCTATAGGTTGGACTTCATCAAGCTCAACCCTTCTATGATTACCACATTCTGTAAAAAATTATTCTTCAAGAAATCTGGCAAAACGAGCTACGAACACATTTCGATGCTCAGGTTCATAGAATTAATATCCTTTGGAATTCGAAGGATATCCAACAAACCTACCTTTCACCCTCGAGGCAAAAGTTTATCCCACTGCATCACTTTGACGTATGCATGACAACTCCAAACCCTAATATAATTAAGGTTCGGTTTCCTACTAACCCATATCTCATATGGAGTAGTAGGAACAGAGGGACCCATATTCAATATATGTGCAGCAGTAAGAAGAGCATACCCCCACAAAAAGTAATATAGATCTGTAAAACTCAACATTGATCGAACCATATTCAATAAAGTCTGATTTCTCATTTCAGACACTCAATTGTGCTGTGGAGTACACAGAGGAGTATATTGAGCGAGAATCCCATTCTCTTTAAGATACTCGGTAAATTCACTACTCATATATTCACCGCCTCGATATGATCGAAGGCATGATGAATTTACCTGTTTATTTTTCTACTTCGTTTCTAAATTCTTTGAACTTTCCAAAGGTTTCTGATTTATGTTTCATCAAATAAACATAACCATACCGTGACAAATCATCGGTAAATGTTACGAAGTAAGAAAAACCACAATGAGTAGTGTGACTTATATGACCACATATCACTGTGTACGAGCTCCAATAAGTCAGTGGCCCGATGTCCAACACCAGTAAATGGGGCTTTTGTCATTTTACCATGAATAGAAGATTCACAAGTTGGAAAAGCTTGTATGGTTAGATTCTCAATCAAACCATTCTTAACCAACTGGGTTAGGCGTCATACACCTATATGACCTAACCGCATATGCCACAATTCAATATCAGTTATTTTAGATCTTTTATGTTTATTATCCCTAATTTCATAAACATCTCTAATGACATGCAAAATATAACGACCTTGCGAATTTGAACATTTGTGTAACAAAACATCATTCATATCATATATATACATAGAACGATTCTTTATATGTACATGATATCCTTTTGTATCTAATACAAACAAAGAGCTAATATTAGCTACACAACCAGGCACAAAAACACAATCTGTCAAAATAATGCTGCCTCTAGATAGACGAATCTCGTATTCGATAATGGCTGCTGCAGATAAAGAATCTCCATTCCCAAAATGCAGCTGCATCTCGCCTGGATTCAGCATTCTACTGACCTTTAGCCCCTGCAACGAATTACAGATCTGAGTAGAACTAGCTGAATCTAGAACCCATCCAGAACCAATGGCTTCACATGCCAAATAGATATCAATGATAAGGAAAATAAACATACCTGATGTAGAGGCCCTCTCCCGTCTGACGGAAGCAATATAGTCTGGACAATTGCTTCTCCAATGTTCAATCTTACCACAGTGGTGGCACTTGTCCTCAGCGATTTTCTTCTTCGACTTTCTTGGTTTCACAAATTTTCCTTTAGGTGGAACACCGGAACCAGTCTTCTTTGCATTTTTCTTCTTATTCTTGCCTGATCTCGTAGATTGAGAAGAAGAAGAACTAGGCAAAGAGGACTTTGAAATGAGTGTCAGCACACCCTTAAATTGTCATTTTGGTCCTTAAATTGTCAAATACATATTAATTGATTCCAAATCAATCCCAAAATGATTTATACCTGTCTAATAGATGAAAATACAATTTGCAACACAAATCTCCAATTTTTCCGAAATTGTCGAGAACCCCCAAGATTTTCCAAGATTTGCAATTTGGTTCTTTTTAGTTCAAAACATGTTAAGATCAAATCCAATCAATTCCAAATTTAATATACATCATATATACATCAAATTACATAACATATATGGAAATCCCCAAATTTGATAAAGGTTATGAACCTTAATTTTACAATTTCCATAAATTGACAAATTAAACCAAATTCAACAAATTCAATACTATAATTCAATCCATACCACACCAATCAAGTCTCACCATCATGAAACAACTCAAGAAAAATTCTAGGTCATTTATGAATGGTTAAGCAACTCTAGAATGAAAATTTGATTACTAATTAATCTAATAAGCTTAATTACTCATAATAAGTTTATAAATTAAACATATATGCAAAACACTTCCAACAAGCTTGAAAAACATTTAATTACAAACTCAAAGAGTAGATACATCAACTTAGCAACACAAATTGAAGCTAAGATTAATAGAAATAATTTTCATGTAGAAGAAAGTATGAAAATACTTACAAAATTCCAAGTTTTGTCTTTGTTTTCTTTCTTTTCTTCCACATTTTCTCTCAACTCTCTTTGTAAATATTTTGTGTAACTTATGTTATCATTGAAAAAATGAAACAAAAATAATTTTGTTAAACATTTCACATTTGGCCGATTATTACAAAAAAAAAAAATAACAATTATTTTATATTTGTTGCATTTCTATTTGTCCAAGTTTACAAAATTAAAAGATAACATTTATCTTTATTAAAGTGAACTAACAAATGGACCTATAGAATCAAGCCATTTAAAAGTGAAAATCATTACTTAAGATATTTGTTATATTAATTAATTTAATCATTTAACAATTAAATAATTAAAAAATAAATATAAATATCTTAAATATATGTATTATATTTACATTAAATATCTCAAATACATATATTAATGATATATGTCAAATATCATAAATTGATATTTAATTAATGTGTATTTAATAAAATCAAGTATTAAATACAAATACACATTAATTCAGAAATGACGATTAGGTCCCGATTGCATGTATTTTTCGTTTAACCGTTAAACGAGTTATAAATAATCAGTATTATTCCCGGACATGCCCAGTTGAGTCATTTTCCTGGGCGTAGAGCACCACCAGTATTAGAGACAGTAGTGGCATGCTTTGGGGGACGACGATACGTAATGCCCCAAAGTCATGGGTTTGCACTGCTAGCTACAGATTTCAGATTTTTAGAAAATAGTTTTCAGAAACTAGATTTTAGTAACAATTCCCAAAAACCAGAGATTCAAAGCTCTTTTCAAAAAGACAAGTTTTATAAAGAGATTTTCAGACTGAGTTTTCAGAAAAGAGTTTTCAAATAAAAATGCTTTACAATATAGTTTTAAAACCAAACGTTTTACATCAGATCTCAGATTTACGTCCACTTACTTAGATCGAATAATGATCTAACCCCCACTCCAGTCTTTATGTTTTGCAGGATTCTCGGAGGACGAGCTCGGGAGGATGGATACTGATGCGGTCAATGGGTATGAAGTCCACAAGTACGAGTCAGAGTTTGAATAAAAGTCTAGTCTTAGTCAAGTACGAGTCTTAGTCAAATATAAGTCTTGTATCAGTTCTGAGGTGTGTAGTCTTTATAAAATCAATTATTATCAAGTACAATAATTAATATTGAGTTTGTTTTCAGTGTTTTTGAGTTGGGCTACGATCCCATACAAAGTATAGTCAAATCAAGATACGTATAGTAGTAATAGTAGTATCAGTTATAAGTAGTTAGTCAGAGGCTGATGGGGTTAGTACTGCTATCCCCTGCCGGTAACATCTCCCAGATCGAGGATGTTACAGTTCCAAACTTGATTCTCATACATTGAGTCCATCTCGGATTTCATGGCGTCTTTCCACTTCACGGAGTCGATGTCCAACATCGATTCTCTATAGTTAAAAGCGTCAGTCTCTTCAACTAAGAGAACATCAAGACTATTTTCTTGTATCAAATACAAGCGTTCAAGAGGTCTTGATACCATTTGTGACCTACGGAGTGTGTGTGTTAAAGGTTCTTCATCTACTTGAACTTCAAGTTCATTCGTTGGTTCATTGGTTCCAGGTTGTACTTCATCAAGTTTAACTTGTCTATGATCACCACCTTCAAACAAAAATTCTATTTCTAGCAATTTTACGAAGCGAGCTACGAAAACATTTCGATGCTCGGTATCATAGAACAAATATCCTTTCATATTTGAAGGATATCCAACAAACCTAAACTCCTGCCCTCGAGGTAAAAACTTATTCTGCTGAGCCATCCTGACGTATACAGGACAACCCCAAATCTTAATATAACTAAGATTTGATTTCCTACCGGTCTATATCACATACGGAGTCATAGAAACAACTTTGGAAGGAATCATATTCAAAAGATGTGCAACAGTTAAAAGAGCATAACCCCATAAGTAATAGGGTAAATATGTATAACTCAACATCAATCGGACCATATCCAATAAAGTATGATTTCTCCTCTCTGATACTCCATTGTGTTGCGGAATGCCTACAAAAGTATATTGAGCGAGAATCCCATTCTCCTTAAAATAATCAGTGAACTCTGCACTCATACATTCACACCTCAATCAGATCGAAGGCATTTAATATATTGACCAATTTGTTTTTCAACTTAATTTCGAAATTCTTTAAACTTTTCAAAGGTTTCCGATTTATGTTTCATCAGATAAACATAATCGTACCGTGAAAGATCATTGGTAAAGGTGATAAAGTATGAAAAACTACTGCGTGCAGTCTGACTCATGGGACCATATACATCAGAATGTGTGAGTTCCAATAAGTCAGTGGCTCGGTATCCAACACCCGAAAATGAGTTTTGGTCATTTTACCCCGAATACAAGATTTGCAAGTTGGA
The DNA here is from genome assembly GCA_019454045.1 of Zanthoxylum bungeanum. Lineage (NCBI taxonomy): Eukaryota > Viridiplantae > Streptophyta > Magnoliopsida > Sapindales > Rutaceae > Zanthoxylum > Zanthoxylum bungeanum. The sequence continues at coordinate 13,434 of SKCR01028221.1, forward strand.
TAAGGTTCAATGGTGAGATCATGTATCAAACCATTCTTAACCAACTGGGTTAGGCGTTTCACGCCTATATGACCCAACTTCATGTGCCACAGTTCAATATTATTTATATCAGATTGTTTACGTTTATTAATTCCTGTATTAAAGATATTTTGTGAGGTACGCAATATGTAATGATCATGCTCATTTGGACAACAAAGGATCTGAATACTATTTTTATCATATAAATACAAAGAATGATTCTTAATATTTACATTATATCCTTTAGTATCTAATAATAAAAGAGACATAATATTCGCCACACATCCTGGTACAAAATAGCATTCATTTGATAAAAGTCTCTCACTAGGTAAGGGAATCTCGCATATGCCCACTACAACCACATCCAGAGAGTCGCCACTCCCGAATCGCAACTGTATCTCCCCAGATTTCAGCCGTCTACTTTCTATCAGCACCTGCAACATATTGCAAATATGAATAGGAAAAGTAGAATCTAAAATCCAATTAGATGTCATAGCTTCACAAGCTAATGAGATATCAATAATAGGATAAATAAAAGTACCTGATGTCGATGCTCTTTCCTTCCTTATTAGTGCAAGATAGTCTGGATAATTTCTTTTCCAGTGCTCGACTTTCTGGCAGTGGTGGCACTTATCTTCAGAAACTCTCTTGGGCTTCGCTACCTTAGCCTGCGAAAGAATATTGAAACCTTTCTTCTTCTTTCATTTTGTCTTCTTCCCCTTCGATTTAGATTGGGAAGAATCAGAAAGAGAAGTAGGTTTCTGATGAGTGGAAAATATATCAATATTTACCGCCCCTTTTACTTAATATTTTGTATAGTTTCTCGAGTTTTATGAATGTTTTGATATGTTTTAGTTTATTTTACAGATAAAATAAAATCGGGACCCAATGGAATCAATCAGGACGAAATGTGGAACAAATAAGGGTAAAAACTAGACTTGACATTTGGATTTTAGAGGTTGGAAACTTGAAATGGAGTTCTAACGAAGTACAATTTCGAAAATTTCAACTTTGCGTAATTTTCATATTTTAGCCATAACTTTCTACTCCGATATCGGATTGAGGTGATTCAAGTTCCAGATTAAAGAGACTCAAAGATCTACAACTTTGACGTTCATGATAATTTCGAATTCTGAAGTTTTCATGACCAAAATTGATAAAACATCCAGAAGAATGTTATGTTTAATTATTAAAGTCATTTTCAAAACAAAAAATAAAACAAAATAAAATAGAAAAATGAAAATTGTTAAACTTCTACCAAACATACTTGCATGTTTGGTTGAGGATTTGGTGTCATGTTTGGTGTCATGTTTGGTGCCATGTTTGGTGGAGAAATTGGTGGAGGTAAAATTTTACTTATAAATACCAAGTCATTTCATTTGTAAATTTCATATTTTCCTTGAGGTTTCTATTAAGGAACTTGAGGATTGTATCTTGTGTGTTTATTTTATGTATTTCAATTATGTATTTTTATTTTTAGTAATAATAGTTTGTGTGTTTTTACTTTCTTTTATGTTTATTAGTTAATTTCCGCTGGGGGAAGGGTGAAACCTTTAATATGATAAGGTAGATTAATCTCACCTAATTTATATTATGAAAATTATAATTTAATATGGATTAAAGTTGATACCGCCTTAATGGTTGGTTTTATTTATTTGACATAATGTGACACCGTCTATATGGTCGGTCTTTAGGTGACAGATGATTACCGCCTATATGGCTGGTTTATGGATAAATAATAATATTGCCTTTATGGCTGATTTGACTTAATTGCGTAACACTGATAATTTCTATATTATAATAAAGTGAGATTTCTACATTTGAAATATTAAAGGTGAATCCTCTAACCCCCATCATTTTATTTTTATTCTAGGGAAGTGATGAAGCACAATATTCAAGAGTTTAATAATTGATTTGATTATTATAGGTAATGTTTTGGTTTGTTTATTGAATCTTAAGCTTAATGCTTCTTGTTATCTGGCCATTAATAAGATTGATGTTGTAAACTTAAAATGAACTTGCCGAATGGATTTATGGTTTCAGCCTTAGATTCAATAGCTCACGATCTCACCTTAAGGCATAACGATCCTTAGGTAGATTTTCTTACATGTTAGGAATATACCTTTCGAGCGGGGGTAGCCACAATTGGTACTTGAACTTAATGAATTTAGATAACTTGGTTAACATAGACATATGATTAATTAAGTTATTTTGGGTGTTTGCATCTGACCATCGACAGAGGCTTTTGCATATATTCGTGTTCCAGGTTAGCAAACTGATGTAATACACATATATAAGAGAATTAATTCATCATTAGAATAATATTTTGTGGAATCACAACCCTAGATATTTGTGTCTTTTGTTTATTTTCCTTAGTATTTTCTTTTGTGTTTTTATTTATTTATTTAGCATAACCACATTCAACCAACCAATCAAGCAATCATTCCATTCTTTCTTTAATTAGATACCTATAAATAAATAGAATAAATAATTAATAACAACAATAGAAATTAAGTCCTCGTGGGATCGATATTTTTATACTACTTGAGCTATACGTGCGCTTGCGTTACATGTGTGATTTCACCGATCAGTTTCGGAAGGCGAGTCGGAACTCCAATCCTTAAATCTTCCCCTGCTGTGAGAAACATCCTATGTAACTCACGGTAAGAGCAGTGAATCCCATTCATGTTGAAGTACATAACGAACTGAAGATACGACGCCGAGAGTGAACCGAGTATGACACTATGTCCCAGAGTTTCATTGAGAGGGAAATATTGGCGCCTCAATTGCTCGATCAAATCGATCAAATGAAGCACATGCGGGCTCACAGCCTGTCCCTCATCAAGTTTAGAATGGAAAAATTCTATTGAAACTCTATGAACCACGACATGTTCCCTGTTCATGAACGATTCACGAAGTTGTGCCATCATGCTATATGCATCGTGCATCTCAAAGTATTGCTTCTAAAGCTCAGAAGAAAGAGAACTTAGAATGAATGATTTAACTCTTAAATCATCATCATTCTATCTTTGGAAAGTCTCAAATTCTTAGGAGATGCATATGGAGATATAGCAAGCGATAATGGACCTTCCAAAATGTATCCCAACTTTTCGGAATGGAGGACAATCCTCAAATCCATATCCCAATCCGTAAAGTTCTCAGCGCCTTTTAGCTTATTCGAATCAAACATACGAGCAAAAGGATTGGTCGGAGGTGCCGCCATCGCAAATCTATCAAATAGACAGCGAATCAATGATTAGTAGATAAACAGATAAAACAGTTTCATATTATATCATAAAGCATTAACTAGATCATGGATATTTAATCTTAAAATGCCCCTCCCACTATTTCATGTAAAACTGTAACCCCCAAACAGAATATAAAACATGCGATAATCAAATCATAACATAATAGTGAAAGGTGGACCCCATGAATATATTTCAGCTCACAGCTTTGACACGTTCTCTCATACATATATTCATTAGGTAGACAACTCATTGTCGATCACTCAATAGTGACTCCTAGGTTGTCGGTCTTGGTCATTTCTCATTGTGACAGCTTTGGCACGTTCACAAGGAGGCGTACCAAGGTTAGACTTGTCAATGATATTCAAGATACTTGCGAAACCCTGATAGCTTTGGCACGTTCAGGATTCCGCTTTCACTTGAATTCACCTAATATCAAATATATCCGGTACAGATAAATTTCTACCGGCCATATCCTCACAGCTTTGGCACGTTCTCCGATATAGTTACAGAAAATTTATTGATAAGCGGTATTGACAAGACGGACCAATTATTATGCATCAAATACATATTAAATTAAAAACCTTATTTTTCAAATAGAGATTTTTCCGCAAAATATGCTTTTACTTTATTTAATCAAATTAAATAAAAACATGCATGTATAAAGTAAAGATTAAATTAAACATTGACTTTTAAAGGCATAATCATATCGGGTGTCCAGAATCAGACTCGCTCTGATACCATTTTGTTGGGGTTTTATACGGAATTACAGGGTTAGCGCAGCAGAACGCGGAAAATCAAAATTTTCTGATTTCAAAATTTTTCTTTGATCAATTAAATAAACTTATTTATTTAATTAACCAATACTTAAAATCTGAAATTTTAACCCAAGAAATCATATTTCCTTTAATTATCGAATTACCCCCAAGTTTTACAAATTAATCATTTTGGTCCTCAAATTATCAAATACATATTTAATTGATTCCAAATAAATCCCAAAATGATTTATACATGTCTAATACATGAAAATATAATTTGCAACACAAATCCCCAATTTTTCTAAAAGTGCCGAGATTTTCCAGGATTTGCAATTTGGTCATTTTTAGTTCAAAACATGTCAAGATCAAGTCCAATCAATCCCAAATTTAATATACATCATATATACATAAAATTACATCACATATATGAAAAGCCCCAAATTTGGTAAAGGCTATGAACCCGAAATTTACAATTTCCACAAATTGACAAATTAAACCAAATTCAACAAATTCAATACTATGATTCAATCCATACCACACCAATCAAGTCTCACCATCATGAAACAACTCAAGAAAAATTCTAGGTCATTTATGAATGGCTAAGCAACTCTAGAATGGCAACGTTGATTACTAATTAATCTAATAAGCTTAATTACTCATAATAAGCTTATAAATTAAACATACATGCAAAACACCTCCAACAAGCATCAAACACATTTAATTACAAACTCAAAGAGTAGAGACATCAACTTAGAAACACAAATTGAATATAAGATTAATAGAAAAAATTTCCATGTAGAAGAAAGTATGAAAATAATTACAAAATTCCAAATTTTGTCTTTGTTTTCTTTCTTTTCTTCCACCTTTTCTCTCAACTCTCTTTGTAAATATTTTGTGTAACTTGTGTTATCAGTGAAAAAATGAAACAAAAATAATTTTGTTAAACATTTCCCATTTGGCCGATTATTATAACAAAAAATAAATAACAATTATTTTATTTTTGTTGCAATTCTATTAGTCCAAGTTTACAAGATTAAAAGATAACAATTATCTTTAATAAAGTGAACTAACAAATGAACCTATAGAATCAAACCATTTAAAAGTGAAAATCATTACTTAAGATATTTGTTATATTAATTAATTTAATCATTTAAAAATTAAATAATTAAAAAATAAATATAAATATCTTAAATATATGTATTATATTTACATTAAATATCTCAAATACATATATTAATGATATATGTCAAATATCATAAATTGATATTTAATTAATGTGTATTTAATAAAATCAAGTATTAAATACAAATACACATTAATTCAGAAATGACGATTAGGTCTCGATTGCATGTATTTTTCATTTAATCATTAAACGAGTTATAAATAATCAGTATTACTAATAAAAGTTGCCCTAGTGCTCTACGAGTATATTTCACTAGTGAGACTCTATAGTTCAGGCATATTCGTCACGAAATTAAATTTCGTGTCCATAATTCACTTACCCGTAAATTATGATGAACACAAATAAACTCTCTGAACCATACGGGTCGAGATCACTGCATACATATAAAATCTCTCAGTCACAAGTATCTGGATTATTCCAGAGATATAAATGTAAACGTCAAATCTCTATAGATATAATCACATCGATACTTCTATTAGCAATCCCTTAATAACACTTAGAACTAATTTCTACAGTGTACCACATGCCCATGGATTTAACAGATTGCTAATTCCATATTGAATACATATGCTCGGTACAAAGAGCTGACATATCCTTTCTTTATACACACATGATATCCTGAGCATCAGTCCACACCCAACGAACAGGCTGAGGACTGATCTAAATAAATCGGTGACATGACTGCCATCTAAGTGTGAGGATAACTCATATATCCACAGTGGTATCTCAAGTCAAAGAATCACTATGTTCACTCAACCCGAGAAGATTCTTATTGACGTTGGTGTACCATCCATTAAGAATCTTCGGTGAGTTGTTTAGTGTTTATCCGCTATAAATACCTACACGTCTATACGAGTCTCCAAGACTCATGATTCATTGAGAAACCATCGGAATCCAAGATTCCAATATACGACATGTACCAGTCTCTACGAGTTTACTTTACTGACCAAGTAGTGTAAACCTTGACCAGGAACTGTCTAAGAATGACAACGTCATGATACAACTCAATATCAGTTGCGACGCTTTTGCAACAATATCATAACTAATCATTCTAAGGTCCGTTACATCTTTACCATATTAAAAAAGATGTTATATAAAAGAAACTGTTTATTTTATTCATAATAAAATTTTACATTATTATTTACAAGGAAATACATAATAAAATTGAAGCTCAGAGCACCAACCCTAACAAGACATAATACAGAGAATGAGTGACCCGACTCTCAGATCACCATCTCTCCATTTTTGAAATGTCTCCCTCTTTTCAGGTGTCGACTCCGGAGCAATATCCAACGGTACTGGACTATCCATCACATAACCCAACTTCTCGGACCTCAAGACAATTTTAAGTTCCAATTCCCATTCACTAAAGTTTTCAGGACCAGTCAGTTTTTTCGAGTCCAAGAAACGAGTAAAAGGATTAGAAGAAGTAGTAGCTGCCATCACAAACTTTACAAAAGAAATAGGAGTTAGCAGATAAAAGTAATTTCATCAATATCACAAAACATCCAACATATCATGGATTTTTAATATAAGGATGCCCTCCCACTATTTTACACAAATTGATAATCTCCAAACAAAATACGAGAATTCAATAATTAAATTAAATTCTATAGCAGAAAGTAGACCTCACAAATATATTTGAACACACAGCTTTGGCATATTGTGCCCCAATATATTTGAAAGTAGATAACAATTATCAATCCCATCCAATGTGACTCTTTTAAAATAGGTCCTGAACCATTTCCGATCCTCACTGCTTTGGCATCTATTGGATGTGGCGTATTCAAGGCAACACTCGTCAATATACATATCCAAAGTACTTATGTACTACCTCACTTCTTTGGCATATATTTGTATGCACTTTCACTCGAATTTGTTTCTTATCAAATAAGTTTTACTGGTATAAACAAATTTCCATTAACCATAGCCACACTGCTTTGGCAGACACAACCACTGTATCAAGAAAAATATTTACATCCGTATTGACGAGACAGACCCATTAGTGTACAATACACTCAGAAAAAACAAAGCTTTATTATGAGGATTTTACAAAACTGTCAAACAACCAAATTAATTGATCCAATCAATTAATTATCAAACATGTGTAAAATAAATTGAATTAAATATCAAATATTTAAGGCATGAAAAATTATTTTGGATGTGTGATCAGACGCTCTGATACCATTTTGTTGGGGTGAACAAAGCGGAAGGGCGCAGTGGAGGGCGAAAATGGTTTTTAAACATTTTAAAATTTTCCGAGCGAATTAATAAATATCAAATATTTTTAATTCACCCAAATAAGTTTAAATATATTATTTATTAACATTTAATAATATAGTATATTTCGAAACACGACGAATTATTTTACGAAAATATTTTTCGATAAATAATACGCGTAACGGGCAAACGGTCAAACCGATTGACCAACCACCGAACCGGGCCAATCCGGTCACTTTGGCAGTGTTCGATCAGCCCTTGGGCTGCCCGAACAGTGCCCAGTTTGCTGGTTTCACAGCCGGCACACATTGAACCCAATTCGACGCGAATTTCTCCGTTTTCTCATATTTTCATCCCGGAATATTTTTCGGAATTTATCCACCATCCAATACACATCCAAAATCATCTAAATAACATATTTTTACATGAAAAAATATTCCGTTTTTAAGTTCAAAATCAGATCTGATCCAGAATTAATTTTTATCTATTTTCATGCCTAAATTCAATTTGTTCACCAAATTAATCAAATTAATTTACACCAAATTAAATCACCACAACATAAAGCCTCAAGAATAATTCTAGGAAATATTAGAGTGGTAACATCACTCTAGAATGATAATTTTAATTTTTGAGATTAATTCCCTAATTAATCTAACAACACATGCTTAATAAAGAAACTAATTAAGGTTTCTAAGCAATCAACATCAAATTTTTGGTTCATATATATATATATATATATATCCAAGATACATATAAGTTTAAGACATGCAAAATACATATCCAATACATACTTTCATGCTTAAGAAACAAAATTAAGAAATTGGAAATTGGAAACTTTAAATTACCTTAATCCAACACCAAATTTCCAATTTCTTCACCTTCACCTTTGATGTTAATTAGTTTGCTTAGAACCCTAATTCTCTTTTTCTTTTTTATTGTCAACACATGAGAAGTGATTAGAGTTAGTAAAATGAAACAAGTTTCATTTTTATACCCTAACCCTATATGGCCGAAAATTTCAGAAGCAATTTGGTCAAAAATTTCTTTTTATTTAGCCCAATTATTTTGTCACACACCAAGCCTTATCCAAAATATAATTATTTGATTTTTGTTAATTAAAATCCATGTGTCCAAATCACATGGTTTGGAAAATCAAAATTTACCAAAAATAAAGAATATTCAATGTAATATTCTTAATTAAAATAAATAAATTAACTAATTAATTAATTCATTTTATTATTAACAAAAAGATAAAATAAATACATGGAAAAATATTCCTAGAATATTCTTCCATTTTATTATTATTAATAATTAATTAACAATTAATTAATTAATAATAATAATAAAACAAGTGACAAAATTCAATTGGTTAATAATGTGTATCTAATCTAAATTATGTATCATATACAAATACACATTATTTAATACGCATGTGTATATTATGAATAATCAGAATTATCTATAATTAATTGCCCAAGTGCTCAATGAGTACACTTTATATTGTGGGACTCTCTAGGTTCAAGTTTATCTGTCATGGAAACCATTTCCGTGTCCATAATTTGTCCACTCAAAATTACGATGACCACAGATAATCGAGTTGAACCATTCAAGTCGAAGTCATCGCATATATGTAATCCTTCTGTCATAGGTTATCCGAATTATTCTCGAGATATAGATTAAACGTCAAATCTCCGCTATGAACAATTCATGTGTCAGGACATAATTATGATTCTTCAATAAATATTCATATCTGATTCGGATTCCCATAGACACATAGTCATACTACCAATGGGATTCCGAGGGGTTTATCCAGAGCGAAACTGTTCCCGGTCCAACGGCTAACAAAACCTCCTATCACACTTGCATAAGTATCAAATACTTAAATATATGATAACTATGTCGTTAAGCTTCCATAATGCGCACAAGTGTAATACTAGTATATTCCGCATTATCGATGTCCAGTCTTGATAATACTATGACTAAGGATATTTAATGATTAAACCGTTCATGGATTAATATTGTCTCATATCTTATTAATCCGGAACTAATCATAATGACTTTTATCATTTATATATATTCAAGTAATCCAATTACAAAATGATAAGATAGCAATTTCCTTTGTCACATAGTTAATTTGTACAAAAACCACAATGTCTTTTACAAATAGTGATGCTATGGGTCATAATTGTCCAACAATCTCTCACTTGGCTCATAGCCAATCACTCAAGTATCTAACACATGAACTATGTACATGTCGCTCAAACTTTTGCTGAGAAATAGCTTTCGTCAGCGGATCTGCAATATTGTCATCTGATGTGATCTTCTCGATCTTCACATCGCCACGATGTATGATCTCACGAATCAGATAGAAACGTCGAAGTACATGTTTGGATCATTGATGAGACCGCGGTTCCTTAGCCTGTGCTACAGCCCCGTAATTGTCACAATACAAAGGAACAGGCTCAGCTACTAACGGAACTACTCCTAATCCAATTAGGAATTTACAGATCCAAACTGCTTCTTTTGTTGCCTTAGCTGCAGCGATAAATTCCGATTCTGTTGTTGAATCAGCAACAGTCTCTTGCTTGGAAGATTTCCATGGGAGAGAGAGATAGTCACGGCAATTTGGAGAAGAAGAATGAATGATGTGAATAGTGAATTGTATCTTAGTTCCAAAGTTGACTTGCTTTATATACAAAGTTTGTGTGTTGGATTTGATTTGAGTGTTTTATAAGTAAAGCCAAGCCTTACTTGCCAACAAATAAAATCCATAATTCAAGCCTAACCACTTCCATCACATGTCCAACAAGTTGATGTAAGTGAAGTGGGTCCCACCACTTTTAAATTTCAAATTTAAGTCGGCTTATACGACACACAACTTCGCTCGGGCCCGGGTTCGTTTAATTCCGAACTAAACGAATTTACCGTTGCGACATAATTAAATCCAATTTAATTAAATAATAATCACTAGCAAAATTATTACGAAAGTCACTTACGAATTAATTCCAAATTAAATCGTTTGCCCGAATTAAAATCCAATTTTAATTCCGCATTGAAATCCTATTTCAATTAATATATCTAATATATTATTTCATCGATTAATTCCAAATTAATCGCATTCTCTCTTCTATATGAATTTTATCCCAGATAAATTCTTGCTGCAATTAATCCTAGATTAATTTTCTCTCTCTCATAATTAATCCCAGATTAATTATGTTCGAGTCAAATGTCATCGGTGAATCTTTGGGAAGCGATCCAAGAGATCCCTGGATATGTTGGCAATAATCCGGTTGTCGGACTATCCAACACGTGCGTACCGCGTACCACGTTCTCACCGATTTACAAGACATGGTTGGTTTCTAGCAAAGCACCGTGCCTACCCAATTCTCCAGAAATATTCAAAGAAGAATATATAATCTATATCAGGCATATTATACTATGTATTGCGTATTATGATCCAGTATCGGATGTCACATGTTAAGCCTAGGGCTGGAATTATGTCTGCCCCGTACGAAGCATATATCGGATCACTAGCAACTAGTCTATGTAATCGGATAATCATGACATAGTCATATTATCCCGATAGCTGCAGCATATTAGAAACTAGTTATGTATCCCTGCGTGATCATCTTCTTCATATGATTGAAGTGATACTTCCATCTTGACATCACACCCAATACATCACGATTCTCAGTAAACCCAGAAGAGGCGTACACAGAACCTGTTAAAGCCTCGGACGACCAAAACCAAAGCGTACTGATTGTCGCAAGTATTAGCGATGCAAGTCTCAGGTTAAGACCACATAGACCTACCCTGATTCGGATTCCCATAGACACATAGTCATACTACCAATGGGATTCCGATGGGTCTATCCAGAGCGAAGCTGTTCCCAGTCCAACGACTAACAGAACCTCCTATCACACTTGCATAAGTATCCAATACTTAAATATATGAGAACTATGCCGATAAGCTTCCATAACGCGCACAAGTGTAATACTAGTCTATTCCGCATTATCGATGTCCAGTCTCGATAATACTGTAACTGGAGATATTTAATGAATAAACCGTTCGTGGATTAATACTGTCTCATATCTTATTAATCTGGAACTAATCATAAGGACTTCTATTATTTATATATATTCAAGTAATCCGATTACAAAATGATAAAATAGCAATTTCCTTTGTCACATAGTTAATTTGTACAAAAACCACAATGTCTTTTACAAATAGTGATGCTATGGGTCATAATTGTCCAGCACTGTGCGCTACAGTGAGCACACTGTGCGTGCACTGTAGCGCAACTCTGATTTTTTTTTAAATTTTCATTTGCTTTTCTTTCCATTCAGCTCACATTCCAGTGAGCTGAATGAATTAGGGTCTTTGACCCTAATCCTTTCCGGTCTTCCCTAAACACTTCAAAAACACCCAAAATTAATTTTTAATTTCAAAACCAACATAAACACATGTTATTGAATAAAAATCAAGTTTTTCAAAATATCAAATATTTTTACAAAAACATAAATTTATTCTAAATACGCACTTGCGTAAATTTGAATCGAATACACAAACCAAATTAGAATCCCAATAAGAAATGTCTCATGAACAATTCTAGGTCACCCAAAGGTGATCAAGTGATTCTAGAATGGTAGCCATAACTCTAAGCTTTAATCTAGAGTTCCAAACTCTAATTAATTATTTCATGTCCAACATGAACATCTTGACCTAATTACAAGTAAGTTGTGTTTATACTTCTAAAGTATCCTAACACAATTGATTAGCCTTATTCAACATTAAGCTTTGTGATCATACATCTAATACACAAATAAACATAGCTTATGAGAAGATCAAACATTACATAGGAAGCTTGATGCAAGATTCAATCTACCTTTCCTTTGTTGAAATTGTTGGAGAACCACCAAGGTGTTCAAGCTTGACTTCAAGATCCAATCTTGTTTCTGTTGGGGCAGTTGTGGAACCCCTAGGGTTGGATCGGTGCCCCGGGCAGCAAGCTAGTCTTCAAGGTTACTTGTAATTAAAACATTTCTAAAACTAATGTGAGTCATTCAGTATTCACTCCAACGAATACCCACATGTCTATACGAGTTTCCAAAACTCATGGTACATCGCGTTAAACCATTGGAACTCCAATTCCAATATACGACATGTGTTAGTCTTCTAGGTTATAGGAAGTCGACCGTGTTCCAAAACCAACGACTATGAATATTTACTTTAAGAATAGTTTACACCTAGTGACAAGACTATTCTAAGGTCGATGTCATTCTTAGCATATCGATACATCAATTTAATACGCGTAATGACAATACCATTAATAGGGTATGAAATGAAAAATGTAGTTATTTTATTAATAAATAATAAAATGTACAATTCGGATTGGCACTCAAAGCACCAACTCCATTAGTTTCCAATGCATGAAAGCTTCACTTCAAGATCTAATCTTGATTTCTCCTTAATGAAATGTTTTAGAGACCTCACAAGCTTCTCTAAACACTTCTCTAACTTAGGCTAATCTCTCTAACAATTTGCTTGTATTTTTTAACTTGTAATTAAAATATTTCTAAAGCTTGCTATTTATAGCAAAACTTAGGTAATTTTTAATTAATAAAAGTTGTAATCAACTTTTAAGTGGACTTAATCTAATTTGTCCAAATATGTATAATTAGGTGTGACTAATCTCCATTGTCTCTCACTTTGATTTAATCCAATCAAATCAAGCCAGTGATTAGGAAATGGATTAGTTAAATGTTTGCCACCTTGATTTAATCCAATTAAATCAAGCCAAAACCACATATTATTACATACTTACAATTACCATAATATCCTCAAATGGTATAGATAATTATGATTTTACAATTAAGCCTTTGTGTAATTATTGAATTAATCCAATTAGGTCAAAGTAAATAATCAATATTATCCTATCACACTTGATTATCTTAGTTGATAATTATAATATCGAATATTATCTTTTATAAAAAATAATTGGCTACCTAAGTGCTAAACGAGTACACTTCATATTGGGACTCACTAAGTTCAAACACGTTCGTCATATAAGCCTAGCTAATATGTACGCAATTCGGCCACCTCCGAATTCGCGAAGAACACGAACGACCTTTCTGAACTATACAAGTCGAGATCATCACATATGTTTAACAATCCCTCCGTCGTAGGCTATCCGAGTTGTGCTTAAGAAACATAGAATATACCGTCAAGTTTCCAAGGCGCATATGTCATGTCGATATGTCCACAATTCTTTACAACTGATGCGATCCACCCTAGGTGATCGGCTTTGGCCAAAATCTTTAAGAATCATGACTTAATTCACATGGATACCTAAACCTCTTATGGTACACATATATGCCGACATATCCTATCTTGCTTCGCACTTGATTACTGAGTGCATTGGTCCACACCCAACGAACATCTAGAGGCCAGACCATGAAAAGTTTCTGACATATATGGCATCAAAGTGTGGAGGATCTCACACAAAATCAATGATATCATATAGTCAAAAGATTACATATGCTACTCGACTCGAGGAGATTCCTATTGACGGTGGTGTGTACTTCCAACTATTAGGAATCACCTTATGAGTCATTCAGTATTCGCTTCAACAATACCCACATGTCTATACGAGTTTCCAAAACTCATGGTATATCGCGTTAAACCATTGGAACTCCAATTTCAATATACGACATGTGCTAGTCTTCTAGGTTATAGGAATTCGAGCGTTATTCCAAAACTAACGACTAGGAATATTTACTTTAAGAATAGTTTACACCTAGTGTCAAGACTATTTTAAGTTCGATGTCATTCTTAGCATATCTATAAATCAATTTAATACGCGTAATGACAATACCATTATAAGGTATGAAATGAAAAATTTAGTTATTTTATTAATAAATAATAAAATGTACAAATCAAATTGGCACTTCAAGCACCAACTCCATCAATAATATCAAATCATTTCCTCACCATCACTTCATTCAATACATACCTGAAGTGTACAACATCATCAAATACATATCTGACCTTCAACTTATGTTTACCATCAACATATACCTTATATTTATGTAGTTCAATGTAATTCATAAGTTTCATAGTCCCAATTTCATATTCACTAGATGTTTCAAGCAACACTCGAAGATCCTTACCCTCATCAGATAAGACATCATCATATTCATTCTTATCAATCTGAGTACCTATATCATCTAATTTATCCTCTTCATTCTGAGTGCATATGTCATATGATTCTTAAGTTACGTTATTAATGGCCACATCAAAAACATCTCCCTCATTCTCAATCTCTAAAACACATTCTTCATTAGCTTTTTCATCATCATTCACACACGCTGAACATGCTTATGTAACCAAAGTGGTGGTGCATTAATTGGTCCATTAATCCAATTAAGTTGGTCTATAGATAATGTAACTCCAAAGTTATGCAGCATGGTTTGTATAACTCCACCGAATGGTAAATCTGACAACAAGGTTGGAAGCACCTCCACTTCAAAAGATATGACTCTCATTAAGTCGTGTATAACCAATAATGATTTTAATGTCATGTCTGAATCTATGATGATACTTTTTTCGTTCTATGGATTGACAACAGATAGTTGCAATTTCTCAGGTGTATTCTGAAAGTTCGTCATTACCTAAGGTTCTGACCCTATGTGGAAATTATCACAATAGTCAAGATAAATCCTAACTAAAGTGCCTATGGATTCTCAACAAGCAACCACGAACGTACCACGAACGATTGCTCTCTGGAATATTTTGTTCGAACCCAATGAAGAACGTGCCATTAACTCCACACGTTCGAACGCTGCAACGAACGCAACACTAACGAAAATGCTCCAGCTTTGCCAAAAACCAGTCCAATTACTCCAAGTTCTTCAAGACTTATTACAACTCAATTGAACTTATTTTATCATGGACATTGCCAACAAAAAATGGAACTAACAATCTCCCCCTTTGGCATTCCGTGATAAAACACTACCTAATACAAAGACTACGATAATAGACCCAAAAGAAAAATAGTCAACTGTCAACCATCAAAACAGTGACGCATTATATTAAGACTCGATCTAACACCTATCCAAGTAGTCATCAAATCAATGCCACCTCAGTAACAAACCTGTTTACCTGAAACATTCACAGACAATAATATACCGTGAAAAACATTGAGATTATCAAGAATAGACTTAAGCAAGTATAAAATTCATGCATGTACAAGTAGATATCATTCTCCCCCTTAATCTTAACTCTCCTAAAAATGGAGACATCAAATGGATATCCTACGCTACTACTCCATCTTAATCTACTCTCCCCATTTTTGTCATGAAATGACAAAGGATGAAGGTATCAAAATAAACAACATGAGATAACTCATGCAAGAGTATATGCAAACAAAACTTACTCCCCCTCACTAACAGGTCCACAAAGATAGCTTAAAAACAAACGGGAAGTAAAAACTCATAGATATGCAAAACAAATGGTATGCAATGACAAGGAGCACACACAAGCACACAATGAGAAACAAGATTTTATCAAAAACTGACTGAAACAACACTTCAATTAAATACAATGATACCCAGTCAGTATTCAGCTGTTTATGACATGAAGCAATATGCATCATTTTAAATTTGGCTAAATACAACACTTATGCATATTATATAAACACCAAGGCATAAACAAGCATTTGCGTGAAAAAATAAGTGCACAACGAATCAAGGCTTAAGACCTTATTTTATGAGCTGGACACAGCCAAAGAAATCCATTTCTTAACAAACCAAATCCACAAAATAGAAGTTCAAACCCAGCACCACTAGGATTTGAAATTAAGCAACATTGGTTACATGCTATGTTATTTTCCCATAACTATCATGAACTCATAAATAACAACTCTTTCGAGTGAAGAGTTTTTGCCCTTATCTTTTGAATTTGGGTCATTGACTCGTTTGCACTTGAGATCATGAAAAATTCATTTTTTTATTCTTTATTGCTTTTACAAGGGGATAGCAAGGTCATCTAGTCAAATGTCACACTATTTAGTGAACAAAGTATGGTAGAAACTAGATTGCTAGTCTAAAAACTCATACATGTGACCAAGCCTTGACAAAATAAAATTGTGTATGTGAGGTGCAAGCACAAGATATACCAAGAGTTTTTATCACACACACATGCATATAGAGCATCAAGAAAAATAAAAGCATATTATACATGCATAACCATATATCCTACATACCAGGATCACATGCACATACTTTTCATGCTAAAACAAGCCACAATAAAAATTTTGGTCTTTTTCAATTTATATTTTTTTTGATTTTTCAGTTTTAACATGTACAAAAAAATAAAGACACAACATGGCTTGTCAATATCCAATGGTACGTGGAGTTGTATCCTGAGTACAGATCATACTATCGTCCATTCATAATCGACTATGAAATTTATGTCTGGGTTTTCATCCTATATACCAAGGAATATATAACATAAATAAAACACACACACCCATATGTAATGAAAAGAAATTAAACGTGCAAAAACATAAAACACACGCACGCACACATGCAATGAAAAACAAATGCAACTTCTAAGAGGAGTTACACCGAAGTGCACTCTCATCACGCCTATGTAGGCATTCAGAAGTAGAAGGGTAGACATTTTACTTTCTCACCCAAACCTTCTTAGGAATCTATTCCACTTGAGAATTCCTAGTCAACCCAACAAGTTTCTCACTAAAGAATTAAGCTTGTTTGGTTAGTGCGAAACTTGAGACACTAGATTTGAGGAATGAAATCTAGGTGAAACATTCTAAGGCCTATTCGTTTATTTGTGCAACATGAAGCACTTAGGCCTAAAGTGTCTTGTTTTTCCACAGTGATGGCACACAGGCACAAACCTCGAATGAGAGCGAGGTTTACCCACAACACCTCTAGATCGAGGTTGAGAAACGGGACGAGGAACAAATGGAGGAATAACATGACTACTCTCAACAGCCTTCTTGCCTAAGTCATGTTTAGGAGGGTTAGGCACTGCTCTGGACAATGACGCCTTATTGCAATTAGGCTCAACACTAATACCTAGCATGCGGTCTAGTTTTCTATTCCCACTGGAAAATGCAGACAACTGGTTCTATCATTTTCAAGATCGGTCTCTAAAATTTGAACCCTATCAACTAGGCCTCTATTCCTCTCCCCCAGGTCATCAATCATTAAAAGGCTTTGCTCAAATTTGACTTGAGCTTCATTCTTTTCTAGCTCTACTCCTTTCAACCTCTTATTGACCTCTATATTAGTCTTCTTAATAGCTAAACTCTCATTAAACAGTTCAATATAAGCTACCTGAAGACTTTCCTCATCAACAGACTCATCGAGAAAGACTTCTGAATCAGCATCATGAACTTTATTCTCTCTCTCATCAGGCACACTAGCAGCAAAGGCCATAAAGTTCCTCTTATCTTTAGGAGACTCATCAGAAGTATAGCCACCTTCGGAATCACTAAGGGAGACTTTCATGGCTTTCTTACATTTAGCCTTAAGGTATGTGGGACACTCAGGTCTGGTGTGCCCATATCCTTCACATTCATGGCACTGGATACCATGGGATCTATTATCCTTATCCTCTTTAGACTCTCTCCAGCTACACCTACTTTCTCTAGGCCTATCCTCCATATCTCTATTACTGCTACTGTCACTCTTCTTAAGCTTATGAAATTTCTTAAACCACTTTTCAAACATGGCCAAATCATGATCCGTGAGGGTATCATCATCATCACTAGATGGATCATGAGAAACTTCCTTTGTGATCTTCATCGATATAATTTTTGGCTTTTTATAACCATGAAGTTTTTCTCATAAACCTGTAAGTTTCCTACGAGGTCATCTAATTTAAGTTGATCGATGTCATTATTTTCCTCGATGGCGGTAATCTTGGGTAGGAACTTCTCAGGCAGGGATCTATGGATTTTCTTAACAATCCTACTGGTAGGGATAGTCTCACCTGGGTTAAAGCTTGAGTTAACGACATCGTTAATCTCAGCATAGACAATGTGCCCTCATGCACAATCTGCAGGATGTCCCAAGCATCATTGGCTATCTCACACATAAAGATTCTCTTAAATTCAACTGAGCACACAGCACCATGTATTGCATTAATTGCCTTGCTGTTCATATTCTAGCGTCAAAATCATCATTGGACCAGGTCAATTTATCTTTAGGGGAAGAGACCCCATCAACTATAACCACAGAAGGTTTCCATCCGTACTCTACTGTCATCCAGACCCTATTATCTAAGGACTTGAGGAACGCTCTCACGTGAACCTTCCAATGTAAATATTCAGTCCCATCAAAGAATGAGGGGAAATTTAAATGTTGGCTTCTTTCCATAGCTAACGGGTCAAGGATTGAGTTCAGTCTCTGATACCAATTGAAAGTTCGTGATTACCTAAGGTTCTGACCCTATGCGGAAATTATCACAATAGTCAAGATAAGTCCTAACTAAAATGCCTATGGATTCTCAACAAGTAACCACGATATAAACAAATAAAATAAATTGCGGAAAATATAATCAATCACACAAAATCAACACAATAATTTTGGTGACGAAATGGAAAACTCGTGCGAGTACAAAAATCACTCCGGGTATCTCGGCTACCAGCCTAATCCACTATATAGAGAAAAACTTACAGTGATGGTCAAGACCTGTGGTGGCAACTCCACCGACTGAAGTACCTCTAGACTGTAAGAACCCAAGGAACTCCTTAAGCCCGCACACCGCAGTTTTCTTCTGAACCTCTGAAGTCTCTGAGTGAATCAAATCCTTACGCACGCCAAAACTCCGACTACCAATCTTCCTCATTGAGAACTCTGAAGGATTAGAAATTTTGGGTTTGGTTGAGTTGAAGGTTTATTAAAGAGGGATTGTCACCATTAACAAAAAAGACAAGAAGATAAGAAGTCTTCAATGGTGGAATCAAGAAAGGTTGAAAGCTTTGAGAGATTTTGGCTTAAGGGAAATGTGTTTCAACTTATGGGGATGATGGCTACATGTTATATTTATAGGTATGGTAAAGATCTAGGGTTTTTTAAAGTGAAAAGTAAGCATAGCAACGGGCCGGGCTTTGATAAGCCCGGCTCGAGCCCGGAAAAAAAAAAAATTTGGCTCGGGCTCGGGCCGGGCCCGATTTTTTAATTATAAAAAATTATATAAATTAAAATTTTTAAAATTTATTATATAAATATATATATTTTATAATTAAAAATATTTAATTATTTATTTTAAGTCCGGGCCCGATTTTTTTATTAAAAAAAATATAAAAATAAAAAATTTATTATAAAAAAATATATATATTTCATAATTAAAAAATTTTAATTATTTATTTTAAGCCCGGGCTCGGATTTTGAGGCCCGGCCTGGGCTTTTTCCTCCCCGGGCCGGGCTTCGGCCTTTTCTGCCAAGCCTAGTGAAAAGGCTCAAAAACGCATCATGATCGCAATCGCGTTCGAACGATTACTCGAATGCTGTCCACTGGAAAGACTCGTTCGAATGCTACTAGAACGCACCACGAACGTTGGTTCTCTGGAATGTTTCGTTCGAATGCTTCCACGAACGTACCACGAACGATTTCTCTCTAGAATGTTTCGTATGAAGAACGTACCACTAACGCCACACGTTCGAACCCAGCATTGACGAAAATGCTCAAACTTTGCCAAAAATCAATCCAATTGCTCCAAGTTCTTCAAGACTTATTACAACTCAATTGAACTTCTTTTGTCACTGACATTACCAATAAAAAATGGAACTAACATATTCAACCCGTCTCCAACTATTATCTTTGTCGCATCAGTCTTCGTTTCCATCAGATTGTAATAATCTAGATCCTTCAATCCTATATTGTGTTTATTGCCTTTATAAACGAGGATTATTTCTATCAGTAACATCCTACAACCCATAACAATATGATTGATTTCAATAAAACCAATTTCACAGAAATTCCCAAAATTATATTATAGGGTTTCAAAATACACGTTAATAAACTACATGCACAGAGCAATCAAATGACCATCCCACATATATATAACCCTTGTCATGCAGCTATTATAATCGATTTTGAAAAAACCCAGAGATGAATTTGAATATATATCATGAATCGTCCTTTTAATTTATAGGTTTTCAAAATTGACAAAACAGAACATGCATGTAACTTATAACAACTTGTACACTTTTTTTTACATAATAACAAGAAAATCATAACTTCAAATGTGATGAAACTTACCTTGAATTTTGTTGAACTTGCAATATCTTGATTCTCCTCTGCTTCACAACGAGTAAGCATGGATTGTCACATGTTTTCACAAACATGATAGTGCTCGTCTCCAATTTATTGCTTTTTTGAAAAACTTCTGTTTTAGGACTTGAAAATTATGGGCTTCTCTAACGATGAGAATGTGCTCTAGGGTTGCTTCGTTTGGAATGAAGGATCGGTTTGACCATTTATTTGTTTATTTTATTTTCTATTTTGGAGTAAAACGGTAACGTTTGGATTCATTATATGTTTTGACAAAAAAAGCCCTTGTGATGTATTAAATAGATGTTAACTTTTTTAACGTCAAAGTGGTCATTTGACAAAAAAATAAAAACCAGAGGTGGTTCAAAATCATTGTCAGAATTCCGTGATGATCACTTGTATATATCCCAAACCTGAGGTGTTTCATAGATAATTTCCCATAAATATAAATAATTATAATTGTATTAATCTAGAAAAATTAGTCAAGGATAACATTATAAATTCTAAGGGTGTTCATAGGGTCGGGTCAACCCGCGACCCGACCCGACATGACCTGACCCGCGCTGGTTCATAAAAAATTTGCAAAATTTTGACCCGACCTGACCCTATACAAATTTATTATTTTTCTAAAATTTTTATTATTTTTTTTAAAGTTTTTAGTATTATTTCATTTGTTTATTACTTTTTTTTTGTATTAAAATTTTATATATATGATAATTTTTGGGATATAAAATAACTAATATTTATATTTCAAAATAATTAATTCATTAAAAAAAATTTTTAAATGACCCGACGACCCGATCGGGTTCCACCTACCCTCGACCCGACTTTCCCTTGACCCGACTCGATCGGGTCTAACAAAATTTCAAAAAACCTGACCCGTGAACACCCCTAATAAATTCTAATACAAAAAATCATTATATAAAAACATATCAACGAATCCCTAGTTGGGACGGAAAAATTTAGATCCAAATTTTATTACATCTGAATCTGAATTTATTTTTGCTGATCATCTGAATACACATTTTTTTTATTTGTTCAAATCCAAAATTTTCGGATCCAAATAATACTACGAATAGGGCCAAATTCGAATTAGTTCTGCATAGTTACGTTAGGTGGAGCAGCGGGGAGAGGATAATAGCCAATGGATAAAGATGACAAGAGTGTCACGTGACCACATTCTCATAACAAGTTTCCGTACCTCTTATAGGAGGGCCCCCCGGGGGTGACGGGTGACGGTCTCGGTCTAAATATTAAAAAAGCCCTTTGCGCTCCTCAGTTAATAATAGTCAGCAAGACTTAACCAAAACCCTTGTTTTCTTCTCTTCTTCTTCATCTTCTTGTGCTTCGTCTCTATTGCTGTTTTTGCTTTTTAGATGGATGATAATAATAACACACCATCAGGTTTTTATTTTTTTGTTTTGTTTTGTTTTATTCACTTTGCATTTCATTTTGTTTGAATATTTGATTGATTGATTTAGCAATTTGCAGGGGCCCACGAGAGTCATGGAGGAGCATCAGCAGCAGTTCAATTGTGTCACAGATGTCGATGGCCGTTTCCAAATCCACATCCAAGTGCAAAGCACAGGCGTGCTCATAAGAGAGTCTGTGGAACCATCCAAGGTTACCATCTGGACATGGACATGGACCCCACTCTTTCCGACGACGATCATAGCCAAACCCCTTGTCAGTCCTCTCTTTTTTTTTTTTTTTGCCCTAAATTATTTGATTCTGCGCCTTAAAGTTTCTTGAATTTGCGTAATTATTAGCGTGTGTTTTGGTGAATTTGGCTTTTGAAAGGTCCTAAACCAAGTGGTGGAATTGGTGAAAGATCGAATAGATCTGAGGATGAATTGTTTTCAGATGCTGTCACTGAATTTTCTGATAGTGGTTTTAGTCATGGGGTTGAAGAGCATCCTCGCGATGTTAAAGTAGCAACAGCAACTGGAGACAAGGATCTTGCGGTGTTCTACTCTTTTAAGGATAATGCAGCTGGTAAGCTTTTATTGGTTAAGTTAAGCCATGTTTCTATATTTTATGATGACTGTTAATTGATTGCGTGGAAGATCATATTGTCTTTAAAGTGTTATACTTGAATGCATCCTCGTCTGATTTAACATTAACAGAGCGCAATTGTAATTCGAAGGAGTCCATTTTTTGTTGACTGCCATTTGTAGCCTTTAGATAATTTCTCTACTTACGGAAAACAGGCCATGAGGCTCATAGCAGCTGAAGAGTTTGGTAATGTATATTTGCGTTATGCTTTAGTTTCTTTTGTGTAATTGGTAAGGTTTTAGAAGTAGATCAAAGGATGATTTTCTTTTACTTTCTAAAGTTGTATTTCCATTTGTGGATGTAGTAGTAAGAGGGTTTTTCGTCATTGCTTTATACTCTTCTGTGAAATTATAGAATTATAGTCTTGTTTGCTATAATCTCTGTACATTTTTTTCCCTTTTTGGATGATTTTCATAAACAGGTCCTAATGTTTGCTGAAAGCTAACAAATTTGAAAGAAATGAGCTATTGGATGGTAGAAAATAGAAAAATTCCATCCTGCTTTTAAATATATTCATTTTTACTCAGTCTTGGATCTAGTCCTACTAAGCCGGGGCAGAACTTAGAAAGGACCAAGGAGGGCCCCAGCCAATGCAAAAGTTAGGAGGGCCCGGCCAATTCAGAATTCACACATTTTTTTTTCTGTTTTTTTCCGTTCTCAATACAAATATTTTGTACAAATTGTCATATAAGTGTAAAAAAAAAAATCTGTATTTGCCAGTTATTATGGCAATTGTTTTTGGTTCCTCCTAAGTTCTTTTCCTGGTTTTGCCCCTGCTTGAGGATGATTTTCTGTCTAGAATGAAAACTGCTTTAATCAAAAAATTGGTCGAGAGTTTTAGCCGGAAGCTCTACATCTTTATTTCATTGTAATACTTTCTATGTATGTATGTTGTATGTGTTAACTTATGCTTGCATGTGGTCCATTTCCAATAGAGCAACTAGCATATGCTCCCACTTGACCGAAGAAATGTTGGTTCGCAATAAAAGGGAATTAAAATACTATATATATAATCTATTATATAGAATACATATTGTATATGGAAATCAAACCATCCTCAAATTTAGCTGAGTTAGGTTGCAGAATTTCGAGCTGGTGTCTTGATGGGCCTAAATTTTTTTCCATAGTTAGTAGGCTGCAAAATGTGACCTTGTAAGTGTGAAATTTTTAAAGTCATTGATCATGTCAAAATTATTATTTTTTTCCTGTTTTCTTCATGTTCATTTATATTTTTATGTTTAATCTTTTAATCATTTTTTATGTTATTACATCCCTTAAGAATTTTAGGCTTGTCCAGTTCCATTATGATGCTAAATGATACAAGCAAGTTTAATACCCAGTTGAGAGAGAGAAATTGGAAATAAGCTTTCCTTTCAAACACGATTGTTTTTCTAATACCTTTTGATAGGAAATCCGGTGGTTACTAGTTTGTTGTAATTTTGGGGGCCTAACACAATCTTTTATCCGAATATATTTTGTATTATCCAGTCCTATATGAAGAAGTTTGCAAACATCACGTGCATTTGGGGGAAGAACGAGTTCCGATCATCTGATTTTGTTAGACTATACCTTTGTGTTGGCTGAGAAAATTGAAAAAGTTGAAGATATTGATTAATTGCTTCAAATCACCCTTGATTAGAAAGAAATCATAATCCCTAATGAAATAGGAATTCATATCTAAACTAAAAGAAAATGAAAACACCCTAGCAGGGAAAGATATTAAAGTAAGTAGAAAAATTATGCTATTACATGTTTCTCTTCTTATTATAAGTTTCTCAGTTTCCTGTATAAACAAATAAATAAATAAATTGTGCAATTCCATTAATGTTCCATTGCCCTTGAATTTAATTTATTACTCAAGGTTTGCTTGCAATTTTGTTACTTTCATTGTTGCATGAGATAATGCCTTACCAGTCAACAAGGTACTATGATAGTATTGTATCACTGAAATTTTTCAATAAGATTTTGAGGAAATTAACTTGGCAAGGTGGTACCTTTTCTTCAGAAACTCTTATAATGTTAGGAAACAATTTATGTGTCAAACGTATCTCTTGTCAACTTCATCATGAAGGGTGTATGTCTTCCATAGTCAATGCGTATAACTTTTGACATATCTACCAAGGGTAAATATATTGGTATGTGATGAAGGGTACTTTGTCAAAATTTTGTACCCGTGTCATATATAGAATGCAAAGATTTACACTAATCCTAGCAACTGTGCCCTTTGTTGATTTTTCATCTTCCAATAAGTACTTCCATATGCACCAACTTCCTATCATTGTTGAATTTTTTTAAGCCATTCTGAGTTTTTTATGTGGTTGGTACATCAAAAATCTGTAGTGTTTGCTTGATATCTTGTTTTACATGATAACCTATAGCTTTTGCCATGAGTTGTCGACATCTTAAACAATTTTTTTCTTTTTTCTTTTTCTCTTTTCCTCTTTTTCATTTTTCAGTTTTTCTTTTTCAGTTGTAAGTATACTTTCTGTGATACCAACTTCAGGTTACAACTGAACAAATAACATAGAATAGCTTGGCTGCCACAGCACACTAAAAAGCAAGTAATTAATCAAATAAATTGAATAATACAAGGTAAGAAATAAAAACACTAAAATGTGCGGAAAAGTGGTTAATATGACCTATTCCTCTATCTTACATTGCGGCTACTTGTTTAAGGGTGAATATTATTTGGTTTGGTGATGTTAATTTAACATTGCTAATTCTTTTTGCTCAATAACATGTTTGTATTTACTTCATATAACTGTTCAGATCTTATTGAACAATCAAGTAATTCAACTGTCAGCAGTCAAATAGGAAATCCAGAGGTTCCTGAAAATGCAACTGCTTTTCCAGGGAGTGATCTGGTGTCCCAAGTTCATGTCTCAAGCACTACTGAAGAATCTGCTGGTGAGAATGTGAGAGAAGGATTGATGACATATGTTGGGCAAGAGACTGATGCTAAGGGAAGGGATAAAGTCAATCCAGATAGGAATGTAGTTCCTTTCTTACCCAGTGAATATCCAGGCCAAATGTCTGAGGCAGAATCCAAATATCAGGAGACCGAGAAGAAGACTACAGATCTTGTGCCAGCTGCTGAAGTTGTTCTATCAAAGGAAGAGCATGGTACAGAGATGGCTTCTAAGATGTGCTCAGGTGATCCAATGCCTAGAGTTGAATCTTTAAAACTTTCAGATGCTGCTGATACTGCTCAAAACAAAGTCGTTAATGAGCGAGGTCTAGACTTTGTTGGTTCTATCAATTCAAATGAAGGTTTTATTGGAAAGGAAGAAGGGAATGAAAATGTATATGAGCTTTCTGTGCCAGCTGATATTCATATGGTAGACCATGCTGAGACGATGCTTGAAGAATTTAAGGATCGTAAGGGAGTGAAATCGCACCATCCTGTGACCTTAGATAATGAAAATGTCTATGAGCTTTCTGTGCCAGCTGATATTCCTGTGGTAGACCATGCTGAGACGATGCTTGAAGGTTTTAAAGATCACAAGGGAGTGAAATATCAACAGCCTGTGACATTAGATTCTTCTGAAATTATTAAAGATAAGAAGGATGATTTTGAAGATTCCCCAAGTGAAGTCAGTACTAAGGTGTCTGCTTCAGATGTGCATACTGTGGAAGATAACCTTATTCATAAAGATAGCATGCCTGAGGTTGAAAAACCTTCTTCCGAAGAGGAAAATGATGAGCCTCAGATCAAGCTCACTAGCAAAGAAGGATTAGACGAATTAGGAGTGTCTGCAGCAGCAATAACGATGGGGATGGAGAAAAACAATCTGGTTAGCTCTATGGAAAACCAGCAACCTTCTGATGTTTCTGATGATCCTTTACATATGGCTGTTCAGGAAACTGCTGTGAAAGTCTTGTATGATGTGAATCCTATAGGTGCCTCTTCAGAGGCCAGTGTCATTGGCTTGCATGATACTGGAAATCATGAGAATTTGACATCTGAAATGTGTAATGTGAGTGAAAAGGACGAGAAAGAAAGAGTTAAAGAGGAATATTTTGCCGAAAACATAATAACTACTTCTTACTCAGCTACCATTCTCCCTGAATTCCGAGGCAGTCCAGCAACCAATTTACACGGAAGCGATGATGCTGGTGATCATGAAAAACATAAAATTGAAAAATGTGGAGTGGGAGTTGAAAATAAGGAGGAACCTTCGGAGGGAACTCCTTTACTGGAGTCAGAAACAGCTTCTGAGTCTGACAATCTTCATGAAGCCCATGATGTAACGGAAGATGCAAGGGATGTGTCTGTAATGAAATTATCAGAAACCAAGTTGACTAACACCTATGGAGTTTCAGATACTCAGGATGATCCAAAGCAACTTGAATTCAATGGCAATGACAAAGCAGAGGGAGAGTGTGATGCTAAACATGACAGAAACATTGTTTCGGTAGAGAGAACATCAGTAGACCATGAAACCAAAGCTTCTCTACTTTCTCCTTTGGATACTGAATCTTCTGTGCAAGATTCAGTTGCTGTTGATGATAACTATGCTGTAGAGCAAGGTACGGGACATTCTGGCATTAATCAGCCTTCACAGGGAGAAAATGATGATAATGTTTTTATTAAACATCAGTTTGGTGCTTCTGCAATTGATGTTTCGGTTGACTCATTGAGCCAAACTGATAGTTTGGAAGGCAACTGGGGTTCCATTTCAGGTACGTTTGTGTCTATCTGAATGAAAAGCTGGCTGTTTTGAAATTTTCAGTTAATTGGCACTCGATCTTAATCTATTCATGACAAGTTGATATGACATGGTTAATCTGGCCTCATGTGGTTTCATTAGGTCAATTCATTAAAGAAATTGAAATAAAGATGTACATATGTATACTTATCTAATGCTTTGAAGGATCTTTTAATAAGTAGATACATACTCTTTTAATTGTTATTGTGTTAATGTTTCTATGTTGATTTTAACAATTAAAATTGTTTTGGACTGATGAGCTCCAAAGGGTATTGTCAGTCAGATATGTGCAGGATTGACAGCACAAGTCAAGCCATAATTAATATATTTATTTATGAGATGATTATTGACCTGATTAATGTAATGGCTAAAATTAAGCCTTGTAATTAGCTGGTATTTTATGGTGGATTAGTAAACATTTGGGAAATGACTAGTTGTTTTGTTTAAGAAACCTGTCCCTCTTTTCAAAGTTGCTAAATATCATCTGAGGAAAAAAAAACTTTGTTATAGATGCTGATTGCTTACTTTGATGCATGGCTCAGTTCTTTCAACCCAATCAGACATACCAGCTGCAATAGATGCTGAAAAATTATCAACTGATGATAACCTAGCAGCAGCAAAAGCAGAGAAATTGAACTCGAAGAAACCAGAAGGTGCGACTGAGAGACAACATTCTGAAAAATCTGATGTATTTGAGGCACCCTCTTTCATGACATTGGTTGAACCTGGAAGGAGTGATGAGAAAGCTGCCGTTTCCGATATGCAGACGGTACAGAACCTACAGCAAAAGAACCCTTCGCAAGCTGGTTGGTTTCCTTCTCTTACTAACGTCGTGAATGATTCACAAGGGAGAAAGAAGAATGAAGAGAGAATTGCCAAGGTGACAAACTGGAGTACCGGAAAGCAACATACTCCTTTGAAGAATCTGCTGTGTGAGGCCAACCTTGAAACCAAGCCAAAGTCACCAAACCCAAAGGAAAACAAAGCTAATGTAATTCACAAAGACGAGACAGCAGCAAAAGACAACGGTGCTGTGCCCATGACAGTGAGTGCAATACTGGGTCCAGAAGCACCAGCAGCTGAACCTGCCAAGAGAGAGACAGGAAAAGAAGTGAATTCTCCGTCAACGTATCCGACAGAGATTAAGAGAGAGAAGAGGAAGGTCAAGGGGAGACCTTTCTGGGTACAATTTGTGTGCTGCTCGTATGTAAACTAGGATGATATTTGCTATTCTCCTGGGTCACATTAGGTTTAGATTAGAGACAAAGTAGAGCCTGGGGGGACTGTTTGCAGAACTTACAATGTTGTATTAAATGTAATTTTCTACTTTTAATAGACTTGTATTCATATATAATACTGGTCCATTATTGGATTTCTATGGGTTGCACTGGTAAAAAACCAACAGAATGATTCATAATACCGAGGAGTTTAGTTCTGTTTGGTAGAGATAATTGATTTTGCATCATTCTTTTCAACTGTCACTACTAGGGATGGCAATGGTAGAGATAATTGACTCTGCCAGCTATTCATAGGAAGAAATAAAACCGAAGCAGTTGAATCAACAACAAAGTGTGTAACAGTGGTTAAAAGGTTGTAATGGTGAGTTTCTGTTGTAAGGGTGGTTGAACCTAGTGGCAGTACAACTGTTTATTTAGTGGTTAGTAAAAGCAGCATGGGGCAATGATGGCCTGATGATGTGGGCTGACGTCATTTGTGGTGGAATAGTGGGAGCCTATATAAAAGGGTTGGAGTCCTAGATTCAATGGTTAGCAAATTTTATATCTCACAACTTCTAGAAAAACTTAGAGTTGAAAAGTTAGAGATACAGAGAGAAAACAGGTTAGCACTCGACCACCTAAGAGACTTGTACCGGGCTTATTGTAAGACCTGATATACTTATTTTTTATATTCTTGTATTCCCCTTCCCACTTATAGCTTGGGTCGGTCTTGACCCCGAGCAAATAATAAAATACACCATCTTTCTCTCGTGAACGTAGGTTGTAGCTACTCTCCTCCGAACCACGTAAATCTTTATCTCTGTGTTTTTCTTATCTGCTTGCTAAGTTTTCTTTGGTTCCCTATTAACCAAATAAATTGATTATTGAAAAAGGTTTGTTTGAGGGGTTAATTTCTCGTATTACCCTTGGAACGAAAAACAAATGTCAACAGTTGGCGCCGTCTGTGGGGATACAATGCGAAAAGTAGTACTCGCACTAAGACGATGGCAGGAGATGGAAACTATAGAGCTTTGGAGACTTCAACAGCATAGTGGATGGAAAAGATGGAAGAGAACTTGCGGTTAGAAAGGGAGAATGCACGAAAAAAAAGGG
Source organism: Zanthoxylum bungeanum (assembly GCA_019454045.1). Lineage (NCBI taxonomy): Eukaryota > Viridiplantae > Streptophyta > Magnoliopsida > Sapindales > Rutaceae > Zanthoxylum > Zanthoxylum bungeanum. The sequence continues at coordinate 43,257 of SKCR01028221.1, forward strand.
AGGTAATCCAGGCCTTCATGAAAATTGTGAGGAGAAAATTGATAAGTTGGAAAGGGAAACAGAAGAGCAGACAAAAGCAGGGCCCAATAAAGGGATATAAGAGATTGCCAGTAGGAAGATGATAGCCGATATGTAAGAGGATCGAGAAAGTGGGAGAAAGAACGCTCATAATGTGAGGTCAGTGGTTGTGGCTAGTGCCGCACCTGTAGAGGAGCCCTGGGAGGAAGATGACGATAGGCGACCTCGGAATCGTCCAGTAACAACCATTGTTTTGGGGAAAGTGATTTAGGACGGTATCCAGAACGAGGGCGCAGAGTTCCTAATGGTAGAAGATACCATGCTCGGAGAAACGAGTATGAGGAAGCCTTCAGTCGAGAGCAGGAGAACACCGAAATCCATCTGAATGTATAGTTTCAGAAGGAGATGAGAAAGTGGGAGAAGAGTAAGCGATGAGGTGCTAGGGACGACCAAGATATGGAGACAATGTCGCCTTTCACCAATGAGATGTTGGAGGTGGAGTTTTTGAGGAGGTTCTACATGCCTACGATGGACATCTACAAGGGTTGCACAGACTCCAAGTCTCATATTAAAAAGTTCATCTTGCTGATAGAGATTCAGAGCATGATCGGGGAGGCGGTCTGCAAGGTATACCCACTAACCTTGGGGGGACCTGCCAGCTTGTGGTTCATAAATTTGACTCCATGAAGTATTAGTAGCTTTTCATAACTAAGGAAGTCCTTTGTGTTCCATTTTAAAGGGATCAGGTCACTGAAGATGATGAAGCAGCGTGATGACGAGCCGTTAAAAAACTTCATTGATAGATACCACATCTTGGTATTAGAGGTCGATGTGTACGAGTCCCTAGAGGCATTAGAGAGCTTTAAATGAGCCTTAAGGGTTATGAGATTGTGGTCTCACCTTAAGATCCAGGAATTACCAGACTATGCCACGCCTTTGGAGCAAGCGAGATAGCCTGAAAGGGTGTTGCTCGGGTGAAGAAGGAACCAAAGAAGTAAAATCGTCGGGATACTGGTAATAGATGGAGATGACTAGGCCCGAGGTAATAGGAATTTACGCCAATGACTCAGGGTAACCCAGCGTTCGAGAGGAGGCCTTTGATCAAGGTCGCACATGTTATAGGTGGCACGTCATACACTACATTCAACGGGACTTTAAGGCAGATAGCTTAGGAGATACAGAACAAGGGCCTGCTAACAGAGCCCAACCCTAGAAGGTTTCTGATTACTCCCAAAAAGTACTTGCGGTTATCGCAGTATAGTTGGGGTGTCGATTCCTTAGAGAGATGGTTACGAAGGAACTGAATCACTTAGTACGAACGTTAGCAATAACTTAATTAAAGAAAATGATTGAATTGGCAATGTGAAATAAAAATTATGAAAAATACGTAAGAATTATCAGTAGAGAAAAGTAGCAAAGCGTCGGGAATCCCTCTTGTATCAAGTCCCTATATTCAGTAGCTGATTTCTTTTATTACTAAATTAAAGGTTTCACTTCCCAAACCAACAATCGGAAGATATTTCAATTTAAAACACATTAAATTCTAAGATAATCGATGAATTACTTTCTCTATGTTAACAGCACACTATGTTATCATTATGACCTATCTAACGTCGATAATATACCCACAGGAAATACTGCAGCAGAAGATTAACTCATAAAACAACAATACCAGTTACAACTGGGTTCCCCAATCACACATAGAAAAAGCATGACTATTCCTATATGAAAATTAGTAAAACACAATCTCTGGATTATAAATCAAAAGATAATAGAGAATAACGAAACATCAATTGTATTAAACGTTGAAGATCATTCAGGAATCAAAAACATGAATATAAAAAGTTAAGTACAAGAGTTCATCCCTAGCTTTGCCTAGGAGATTAGTTCTCAATAGAAAAGAAAGACATAGCCTGAAGGAATCGGAGAGACATCCTTTCTAGCCTGAAGTTTCCTCGTTATTTTCTCTCAAATATGTGATTTGAACTATTTGTTGTGTATTTTTCTCTCTTTTTAGGGTTTTGGACGAGCTTAGGTATTTATAGGGAAGTCTATGAGTCCTTGTACATGTAAAACACGACTAAATTAAGCTTTTGGAGATCTGTCGGGGCGCTGTGGCGTCGGAAAGTGGCGTTGTGGCGCCTAACTCTCGGGCATTTTGTATGAAGCAATGCTGAGACGGCGTCGCGACGCCAGTTAATTTTCTGATGTCATATTTTCTGTGTTTCTGCTCTTCCCGTGTGCTTCTGATGCGTCCGCAAGGTCCCAAAACACATACAATTGCTCCAAGATCCATGTTTCATTGCTTCATAATAATAAAACATAAAATAAACTACAATTAAGATTAACTACTTGATAATAAGATTGAATTAGTGGTGTTTAAAGTGTATTTTCATGCACTTATCACAACCCACAACCAGCTTATTGCTAGTCTCTAGTAATTCAAGCGCAAAAAGAAAATGTAACTAAACTAAATTAAAAAGAAATAAATAAAAACTATTTAAGCCACTTTCGTAGGGATCACGATTGTATTTAGCGTATGCAATAAGCCTTTAAACCCCTAGGTGGCTCTAGTGGACGAGTTATAGTCTCGTGAGGGCTTACAACGACGACACCCACAAACGTCATTCAAAACATATGTAATCATGCAAAAATAACAAAAAGAAATAGTCCCAATAATTACACATATTATTGTCCTCAAAGAATGTCTGGCAATGAAATCAGAGAACATTCAAAGTACTCAAAGCAACTCAAATCCAAGTCCTTGAATAAATCATCTAAGCCAGACTCACAGTGTGTGTGTGTAAAGTTTCATTCATAGTTCGACTCCTAGGTAAGCCAACTCAATTATTTTGTTTAAAAATTGGGATCTGATGGGTCAAACCAACCTAGATGTCTCAAATGTGACCTTTCTTTGCTCAGTATGGTATGGTATGATTTTTTTTTTCTTTTTATTCTTTCAAAATCTATTTTTTCAACACACATACCCTTTAAGGTAGAATTTCTCCTCATGGTGGTCCTAACACTCGCCCATAAGTAGCTTCACCCTTATCGGTTATAGGTGGTTTAATTTCTTCTTTTTTTGGTTTTTTTTTTTTATATTTTTTTTTCTGTTTTTATTTTTAACCATACCATATATCATAACACTAGCAAATCAAGATAGACATCTAAGCAAACGGTCATTCATCGACATGCAATTTCTTCAACTAGTCATTTTGCCAACTACATAGGTTCTTACTG
>SKCR01028222.1:0-46463 GCA_019454045.1 Zanthoxylum bungeanum
ATAAAATATCAATTTGTGATATTTGTCATTTATCATTAATATATGTATTTGTGATATTTAATGTAAATATAATACATATATTTAAGATATTTATATTAATTATTTAATTATTTAATTGTTAAATAATTAAACTAATTAATAAAATAAATATCTTTGATAAAAAAAAAATTTAATGGCATCAAACCATTGGTCCATTTGTTTGATCACTTTATTAAAGATAAGAGTTACTTTATTAAAGTAAAATATGGACTAATGATATTGTTACAAAATAAAATAATTGTTATTATTTTTTTTGGTTCCAAATTTTCGGCCATTAGGTTTTTTGTTAACAAAAAATTGTTTTTTTTCAAGAACAACACTTAGACAAGTTCAACAAAATTTTATAAAGTGAGTTGAGAGAAAATTGAATAAAGAAAGGAAAAATCAAAGCCAAAATTTTGAACTTTTTGTAAGTTTCTTACACTTTCTTATACTTAGAAAATGTTTCTATTATTCTTAACTTCAAATTGTGTTGTTAAGTTTGTTTCTCTACTCTTTAAGTTTGTAATTAATTTTTTTGGAAGTTTGTTTGAGGATGTTAAGCATGTATGATTAATTTATAAGCTTATTAGTGTAATTAAGCTTAATAAATTAATTAGAATTTAAAGTTGTCATTCTAGAGTTAATTAACCATTCATAATTAACCTAGAGTTGTTCTTGATTAATTTCATTACGGTGAGCCTTGATTGGTATGATAATTGGATGATTAAAGTGTTGAATTTTTTCAATTTAATGTAAATTGTCCAATTTGAGTAATTTGTGAAATTAGGCTTCTTAACTCATTCAAATTTTGGGGCTTTTAATATATATGATATAATTTGATGTATATTTGATGTATGTCAAATTTGGGATTGATTGGATTTGATCTTGATGTGTTTTGAACAAATTGGGCCAAATTTCAATTAATATAAAATCTGGGTTGTTTTTCGTAATTCTAAAAAAATCTGGGCAGTTTCGAAATTCTGGAAAAGTTTTTGGTTTATGTTTCAAATTGTATAAATTATTTTGGGATTTATTTGGAATCAATTAAATATGTATTTGACAATTTAAGAATCAAAATGATTAATTTGCAAAGTGTATGGGTCTCATAACAATTAATGATAAATCTGATTTTTCAGATAAAAATTCAGTTTTTTATTTATTGAGTAATTAGAATAAATTGGTTTATTTTAGTTGCCCAAGGAAAATATTTATCAGAAATTATTTCGGAGTGAAAATACGCGAAAATGGCAAAAAACGACCTTATTGGGTAACAGCTGCCCAAACAGTGAACTGGGCACTGTTCGGGCAGCCCACGAACTGTCAAAATAATTTTGGGGCTGACCTGGGTAGTCCCCATGAGCATTGGTCGGTCGGTTCGGCCGGAAACGCGTTTTATGCTATTTTCCGGAAAAATATTTTTGCAAAAGTTTCACGATGTTTCTATATTATTTATGTCGTTATTGTTAGGGTTGGTGCTCTGAGCCACAATTTGTTATGTATTTCCCTGTAAATACTTTTGCATATATTTTATTAATGAATAAAATAGACAATTTCTGTAATAGAAATTCTTTTTTTATATGGTAAAGACGTAAATGACCATAGAGTGATTAGTTATGATACAATTCCAAAAGCGTCGAAACTGCATTGAACGGTATCATAATAGTATCATTCTTTAACTGTTCTTGGTCAATGTTTACAATTACTTGGTCAGTAAATAAACCCGTTGAGACCGGTACGTGTCGTATATTGGAATGTTGGATTCTAATGGTTTCTCAATGAACCATGAGTCTCGAGAGACTCGTATAGACACGTCGGTGTTTATATCGGATAAACACTGAACGACTCGCCGAAGATTCTTAATAGATGGTACACCAACGTCAATAAAAATCTTCTCGGGTTGAGTGAGCATAGTGATCCTCCGACTTGAGGTACCACTGTGGATATATGAGATATCCTCCACACTTTGATGGCAGTCACGTCATCGATCTATTTAGATCAGACCTCCGCCTGTTCGTTGGGTGTGGACTGATCCTCATGATATCCTGTGCGTATAAAGATAGGATCCGTCAGTTCTGTGTACAGAGCATATGTATCCATTTTGGGATTAGCGATCTGTTAAATCCATGGGCTCGTGGTACACTTTAGAAATCGGTTCTAAGTGTTATTTAAGAGATTGCTAATAGAATGGTCGACGGGATTATACCTAAAGAGATTTGATGTTTATATCTATATCTCTAGGATAATCTGGATACCTGTGATGGAAGGATTTTACATATGCAGTGACCTCGACCTGTATGGTTCAGAGATTTTATCTGTGTTCGTCATAATTTACGGGTGTGTAGATTATGGACACGAAATTGGATTTCGTGACGGATATGCCTGAACCTAGAGAGTCTCACTAATGAGATATACTCGTTGGGCACTAGGGCAATTTTTATAAATAATACTGATTATTTATAAGTCGTTTAACGATTAAACGAAGATACATGCTTTAGAGATCTTTTGGACATTTATTAAATGTCAAATTGTGATTTTTGACATTTATAATTAATATATGTATTTTGATTATTTAACGTACATATAATACATATATTTTGAGATATTTGAATTTAATTATTTATTTATTCAATTGTTGAATAATTAAATTAATTAAATATTTAATATCTTTTTACTTATTAAGATAAGTTAAATGGCATTTTTTGATTGGAAGTTGTGGCCAAATTTAATTGGTTAATTTGGCATGATTTAATTGGCTAATTTGTGATAAGTATTGAATTTTTTGACAATTTGATACCCCAAATAAATTAAATCAATTTCCAATTAATTAAAACAAAAAATAAAAAAATGTGGCTAGTAATTTTTTCCAAAAATCGATAATTCCTAGGAAATTATTTAAGCCAATTTTATTTTTTTGTTTCTTCATTCTATCAACCCTAAAAATCAAATACAAAAGGGAGAAAGAGGAGAAAAGAAGAAAAGCTTGCTAATTTTTGGAAATTTGGTGAGGGTTTTCACACTTTTTCCTTCTTGAAAAATGTTTCCATGATCATAAGATTCAATATGATTAGCTTAGATTTTTCTATACTTTCTCATGGTTGTGTTTTGATGTTTGGGTGCTTGATTTGAAGATGAAAGCATGCATATTGAATTAGTTTGCTTTAAATAGTTTATTAAGCATTCTTTTTGCCATTTAGTTGGGAAGTTGTCATTCTAGAGTTTATTAGCCACTCATGTTAGACCTAGAATTGTTCTTGAGGTATTTCATGTTGGTGAGACTCAATTGTTGTTGTAAGAATTGAATTAACGCTTTGAATTGGATTAATTTGGTGTTAATTGATTAATTTGTGAAATTATTAAAATTAGGGTTTCCAACCTTCACCAAATTTGGGGTTTTTCATATATGTGAAGATTTTTTATGTATATTTGATGTATATTAAATTTGAGAATTTTTGGATTTGATCTTGGCATGTTTTGAACAAAAATGACCAAATTGTAAATTCTTGAAAATTGAGGGACCATTCGGAAATTAGGGAAAAATATGTTTCTTTGAATTGAAAACTGAAATTTCATGTATTAGACATGAGTAAATCATTTTGGAGTTGATTTGGAATTAATTAGATTTGTATTTGATAATTTTGGATTAAAATGGTTAAAATTCAAAGTTTTGGGGCAAAACAGTAGTTTCTGAAAAATCTGATTTTTAGGTAAAAATTTCAGTTTTTGAATATTGAGTAATTGAAATAAATTAGTTTATTTTAATTACCCAAGAAAAATAATTAAAATTGGATAATTTTGATTTTCCACGATCCGCTGCGTTTACCCGAATTACCGCCCGAAATCCCAACAAAAATGGTATCAGAGCAGGTCTGAACCTCGACACATGATATGAATAAGCCTTCAAATTCATTGTTTAATTATGTTCCTACATGATACATGCTTGTATTTATTTAATTTGATTACATTAAATATGTTTCATCTTTGCGGAAAATCCTTGTTTTAATAAGGTTTTGAAAGTAATATGTATTTGATACATATTTCTTGGTCCGTCTTGTCAATACGGTTCTTGGATATCTGTTCTATGGCTGCATCCGGGATCGTTCCAAAGCTGTTAGGGTGTAGTTGATAGAAATTTATCTATACCAGATGTATATGTGATACTAGATAAATTCAAGCGAAAGCGGAAATCCTGAACGTGCCAAAGCTGTCAGGACTATGCAAGTATCTTGAATTTGTCATTGACAAGTTTGACCTTGGTACGCCTCCTTGTGAACGTGCCAAAGCTGTCACAATAAGAAACGGCCCGGACCGGAACCCATGAGTCACTATTGAGTGATTGACAATGTGTTGTCTACCTGATGAATATATGTAAGCGAGATCGTGCTAAAGCTATGAGCTGAAATATATTCATGAGATCCACCTTTCGCTATTAAATTTAATTTGATTAATTGTTTATTTGCATTCGGTTTGGGGATTACAGTATTGCATGTAATAGTGGGAGGGGCATTTTTAGATTAAAAATCCATGATCTATTTATGCTTTGTTTGATTTATATTATTTGAAACTGTTTAGTCTGCTAACCGTTTTTCGCTATCTATATGATAGATTTGCGATGGCGGCACCTGCTCCTAATCCTTTTGCCCGTATACTTGATACGAACATGTTTAAGGGCGCTGAAAACTTTACAGATTGGGATTTGGATATGAGAATTGTTCTTGGGTCCGAACAAATAGAATATGTGTTGGAAGGTCCGTTGCCACTGGCTATAGCACCTGATGCTACACCAGAGGAACATGAGACTCTCCAAAAGTGGAGAGATGATGATAGATGAGTCAAATCATACATTCTCAGTTCCTTGGTACCGGAGCTTAAGAGGTAATATTTTGGGTTGCCCGATGCATATACTATGATGACACGGTTACGAGAATCCTTTATGAACCAAGAACGCATCTCAGTTCATAAGATTGCTATGGAACTGTTCCATGCAAAATTGGAATAGTGACAGGCTGTGAGCCCTCATGTGCTTCATCTGACCGATTTGATCGAACAATTGAGACGCTATAATTTCCCTCTTAATGACACTTTAGGACGAAGTGTCCTCCTTGGATATCTTTCGGCGTCATATCGCCAATTTTTGATGTATTTCAATATGAATGGGATTAGCTGTTCTTACCAAGAGCTGTATCAGATGCTACAAATAGCGGAGGAAGATTTAAGGAAGGGAGTACCGACTCGCCCTCTTAAACCCACTGCTCTTCCCGCTTCCTCCCACTCTAAACAGAAAGGGAAGAAAAAGAATGGGAAGAAAGAGAATGGTACAAATCTTCCACCATAGGGTAAGGTAGCTAAACCCAAGAGAGCTGTCGAAGACAAATGCCACCACTGCAGTAAGATCGGCCATTGGAAAAAGGAAAGAGAATATACTTCAAGTACTTTTATTTTTCCCATTAGCTTGTGAAGCTATGTCATCCAGTTGGATTTTGGATTCTTCTTGTCCAATTCACATTTGCAATTCGTTGCAGGTGCTGAAGGAAAGTAGACGGCTAAAATTTGGGGAGATGCAATTGCGATTCAGGTGTGGCGACTCTTTGGATGCAGTTGATGTGGGCTTATGCGAGATTCCCCTGACCAGTGAGAGCCTTTTGTTGCATGACTGTTTTTTTGTTCTAGGATGTGTTGCGAACGTTGTATCGCTTTTTGTATTAGATACTGAGGGCTATAATGTAAATATAAAGAATCGTTCTTTGTATTTATATGATAAATATAATGTTCACATCCTTGTTTGTCCAAATGAGCATGGTCATTACATTTTGCATACCTCACAAGATATCTTTAATGCTGGAATTAATAAACGTAAAGTATCTGATAAATAATACTGAACTGTGGCATATGAGGTTGGTTCATATAGGCGTGAAACGCCTAACCCAGTTGGTTAGGAATGGTTTGATACCGGATCTCACCATTGAATCTTATCTAACTTGTGAATCTTGTATTCGAGGTAAGATTACCAAAGCCCTATTTTCGGGTGTATGACATCGAGCCATTGACTTATTGGAACTAATACATTCTGATGTATGTGGTCTCATTAGTCAAACTGCTCACAGTGGTTTTTCCTACTTCGTTACCTTTACCGATGATTTGTCACGGTATGGTTATGTTTATTTTATGAAACAGAAATCGGAAACCTTTGAAAAGTTCAAAGAATTCCGTAATGAAGTAGAAAAACAGACTGGTAAATATATTAAATGTCTTCGATCTGATCGAGGCGGTGAATATATGAGCGGTGAGTTCACCGATTATTTAAAGGAGAATGAGATTCTCGCTCAATATACTCTTCCAGGTACTCCACAGCATAATGGAGTGTCCGAAAGGAGAAATCAGACTTTATTAGATATGATTCGATCGATGTTGAGTTTTACAGATTTGCCCTATTATTTATGGGGTTATGCTCTTTTAACTGCTGCAGATTTTTTGAATAAGATTCCTTCTAAGGCTCTTTCTACAACTCCATATGAGATATGGACTGGTATGAAACCGAATCTTAATTATGTTAAGATTTAGGGCTATCCTGCCTATGTCAGGCTGGCTCAGCAGGATAAGTTTTTGCCTCGAGGGCATAAGTTTAGGTTTGTTGGATATCATTCAAATACGAAATGATATTTGTTCTATGATATCGAGCATCGAAATGTGTTCGTAGCTCGCTTCGCAAAATTTCTAGAAGTATAATTTTTGTCTGAATGAGGTAATCATAGGCAGGTTGAACTTGATGAAATACAACCTAGAACCAACGAACCAATGGAGGAACCTAACGTTCAAATAGATGAAGGGCCTTCAAATCACACACTCCGTAGGTCCCAATGGGTGTCTAGACCTCCTAAACTCTTGTATTTGATACAAGAAAAAAGTCGGGATGTTTTCTTAATCGAAGAGACTACCTTTATACCTATAGAGAAGCGATGTTGGACATCGACTCCGAAAAGTGGCAAGAGGCCATGAAATCAGAGTTAGACTCTATGCATCATAATCAAGTTTGGGAATTGGTTCCGCTTCCTGAGGGAATTGTTCCTATTAGTAGTAAATGGGTTTACAAGAGGAAACGTGGGCCTGACGAAAAGGTTGAAACCTTTAAGGCCAGACTGGTAGCTAAAGGTTACATGCAGTGGCCTGGTGTCGACTACGATGAAACCTTTTCGCCAGTTGCGATGCTAAAGTCTATAAGGATTTTTTTGTCTATTGCTGATTACCATGATTATATGATTTGGCACATGGATGTCAAAACGGCTTTTCTTAATGAGTTTCTTAATGAAGAAATCTATATGGAACAACTGGAGGGATTTGTATCCAGCGAAACCTCAGACATGGTTTGTAAACTTAAGAAGTCCATTTATGACTTAAGCAAGCTTCACGAAGTTGGAATCTTCGATTCGACGAGATTATTAGATTGTTTGGTTTTCTCAAGAATATGGAAGAATCATGTGTGTACCAGAAGGCTAGTGAGAATATGATAGTATTTTTGGTTCTCTATGTTGATGATATCCTAATCATTGGGAATGATATATGAATGATGCAAGGCGTCAAAGCTTACCTCTGTAAGAATTTCTCCATGAATGTCCTAGGTGAATCTTCTTGTATCTTGGGAATAAAGCTCTATAGAGATAGAGAAAGGAAGCTGATTGAGTTATCTCAATCGACGTACATAGATAAGATCTTAGAACGGTACAATTTTACCAACTGTAAGACAGCAAATATACCGTTCAAACATGACATTCATCTTACGAAGAAGATGTGTCCGCAAACAGAAGATGAGAAGATTAAAATGTCTAATCAGCCTTATGCTTTGTGTTTGGATAGCATAATGTATGCCATGTTATATACGAGGCCTGATATTAGCTACGCGGTTAGTGTAACCAGTAGATATCAGTCCAACCCAGGAAATGACCATTGGATGGCCGTTAAACATATCCTTAAGTATCTTAAAGGTACTAAGGATAAGTTTATTATTTATGGAGGAAATGAACTACAGGTTATGGGTATACGGATTCTGATTTCCAATCGGATCCCGATAATAGAAAGTCTACATCAGGATTCATATTTACCCTTAACGGAGGTACAGTTTGTTGGAAAAGTTCCAAATAGGGGTCTACAGCTGCTTCCACCACAGAGGCGGAATATATTTCTGCTTCTGAAGCTGCAAAAGAAGTTGTTTGGCTTAAGAAGTTTATCACGGAACTGAAGTTGTCCCGAGTATCGAGAATCTGATTCCGCTATACTGTGATAATACTGGTGTCATTACGCAAGCAAAAGAACCGATGACGCATCAGAAGTCGAAGCATGTGGAACGAAAGTACCACATTATTCGAGAGATTGTGTCACGAGGTGACATCGTGTGCAAAGTTCCCAGTGAAGATAATGTAGCAGACCCGCTCACGAAGGTCATACCTCCGAAGTTATTTGATAAGCATGTTGAATCGATGGGTATTAGATACAATCGATATTGGCACTAGAGCAAGTGAGAGATTTTGTTAGGGTTGGTGCTATGAGCGCCAATTTCTTATGTATTTCCCTGTAAATACTTTTGTATATATTTTATTGATGAACAAAATAGACAGTTTATGTAATATAAATTCTTTTATTATATGGTAAAGACGTAAATGACCATAGAGTGATTGGTTATGATACAGTTGCAAAAGCGTTGCAACTGACATTGAGCGGTATCATAACAATATCATTCTTTAATTGTTTCTTGTCAAGGTTTACAATTATTGTAACATCCCGCTACAGGAGATGCTACCGGTTGGAGACAAGTTAATCATGCCTCCATAAGCCTCTGATTCTGACGAAATTTTGGCATGACCTCTGCTAAAAGTCATGCAACCTGGATCAAAGTCCAGCACCTCCAGACAACCTATAGGGCCCAAACACATAACATGAGATTGAAATGATGAACTCAAGACATAATACAATTGGGCTTCATGCCCAAAAATGCGTACAAACAAAAACATTTACAATATAATTTATACAAACTTAAACTATTTACAACTAAACTTAAAATCCCCCAAGGCCTGGTGACTGACTGACTGCAGTACTGCTAACCGGCTTCTCAAGCTCTGATGCCTGTGGTCGACCAGACAGGTCACCAACCTGCAAAACTCAAACACTGTAGAACAGTGAGTCATAAGACTCAGTAAGTAACTATGCTCATACCCTGAGCGACAAACACACAAAGTCTGAATCTTATTCTGTTATTAACTTGAGCTGTCTATGTGACCATACAAATATTTACCAAGTCTGAATTAACTATATAACTTTTATCCATTTTACATATATATTTTACTTGCTATTAGTCTTCCTGTTTTTCTATACATATATCTTAAATTCCGTTCACATTTCAACATCTATGATATAAACAACAAATTTCTATATTCTTTGCTTAAGTCAAGTCTCATCACGTTTTCGCTGCGCTACTCTGATATCCCATACTCACCTATACACTTTTTGCTTACCAAGCTCGGGCATTTATTATAATCATCTTTCTTTTATTTCATTGAAATATCATCAAATCAGAATCATGAAATATCTTTCTTATTAAACGTTTATCACACAATCTTCAATCATGCATACATATATGAATGTAATTATATTATCATGCACTATTATTCCCAAAGAGTTCCTCTTATGTAAGCATACAACTCAAACAGACATTATTCATAAATACATATAAACATAATAATGCTATCATGCATTAGTGTCAGCTATATGCATCCCAAATGATTTCTAGAATATATGGTCTATATGCATAACTTATGAATTATGCTCTTCTTTAACATGCCACGCTCTTAATAAAATACTTCTTGAAAACCTTTTCTGAAAAACTATTTTCTGAAATTTTTTTTGTGAAAACTCTTGCTGAAAAATTCTATTTTACTTTTTCTTTCTAGAAAAGCTCTTTAAATAAAGATATTTGAAATCTGAAATCTCTGTCTGAAAAACTTGACTTTCTGAAAACAGCTTTAAATCTTTGGTTTCTGGAAACTGTTTCTAAAATCTAATTTTTGAGAACTGTTTACTGAAAATCTGAAAACTAAAAAATGTTCTACATCCAGGAAACTGACTCAACTGGACGTGTCCGGGAATACTCAACTGGGTCTCTAAAGCTGATGATACTCTATGTCCAGGACAACGACTCAACTGGACATCTCTCTACACCCAGGACAACGACTCAACTGGGTGTGCTATATGCCCAGGACCACGACTCAACTGGGCATCTCTGAAACTGGTGGTGCTCTGCGCCCAAGACCACGACTCAACTGGACGTATCACACCACAAACTAGAACTGGGGGTGTGGATCTATGCTACCACCCAAGCTCTGAAACCAGGATTTCGGGGCATCTGTCATCCCTAGTCCTGAACTAGGATCTGGGGGCGTTACGTATCGCCGTCCCCCCAGTCCTCTACACGTGCAAATGTCTTTGAATCTGTCAATTTCAACTGTATCTCAAGTTGCATACTGGGGTGAGTTTTTCCCTCATGCCCCGGAAAACATAAAATCATACTAAAATCTTTTATTTTCTAAAACATTTCTCATAATATGCTAAATCATAAATATTAATAAAATAACTCGGCTAGCGCCCTATTTGCAGAAAAGTAAGTCTATAATGAAAAATGCGAAATGAAAAATAAATCAAAGAGAAAGTGTCCACTTATCATAAAGCATATGCACAAACCATAAACATAATAAACATGGAAAATTTCTCTGCAAAACATACATGTGCTACCCATATTTTGAGTTTTATACTTAAACCTTTATGTAAAGGTAATTATGAATCACATACTTAAACGTAAACGTGATCATTTCATATAAATTGAATTGGATTTAAAATATAGTCCATATATTAAATATTATAATACAATTCGTATTAACGAGTTATCATGAATTTTATTCGCTCTCAAGTATAATTAAGTTACTTATATTTTCTTCATCTTTAATGATCATTATCAACATCATCATCACTACATCATATTCTTATCCTGCCAACCGAGCTTTAAAAATCTAGGTGGTCATATGCACATGCTTCTCACAACCATGTTCTTTATATCAAAAGTTAGCTCATGTTTATAGCTCAAAATATCAACGACATCACCAAATAATATAACAACAAATCTTATACTAACTCACTATTAAAATTTCACTTCATGATTAGGCCCAACATTTATTGATAAACAAATTTGATTAATCAAGTTAAATGATACACGTATTACATTTATCATCTTTCAAAATTACCAAAAATTATATTCTTTATCATCATTAGGGTTCGGCCAAAGTAGCCATCATGAACAAGTTTTGAAAAATTCAACAATTTCCATAACATTTGTAGCTAAACATTTCATATAATAACTTAAACACAATTACATAATGCAAATCCAAACCTCCATAACCTTCATCAAATTCGGCCATAATGGCCTTTGCACACTCTTGAATCATTTTCATCAATACAAACCAAAAATCATAATCAAAGCATTCATTCAACCTCACCAAGCAATCAAATGGCTCCAAAATAAAGCAAAAATCTCATCCCTTTCATAAGCATATAATCAGCCATGGTTAGAGAAGAAACCCATTTGCCAAATCATGACTTTCAATCAAATAATTGTTCAATCCAAAAATCTTATTACCAAAATTCATTAAACTCAAGGAAATCACCACATAGAGTACTTATCATTTGACTCCATGAATGAAATCAAGCTTCAAATCCGGACTCCCTCATCTTCTTCTTCTTCTCTGCTCGGCTTCCCCTCTCTTTCGGCTCTTCTTTTCAGTTTCTTATTATATTTTTTTCTCGGTCCTTTCCCTCGATTCTTCTTTCTTTCTTTCTCTTCTGTTCTATTTCTTTCTTCTCTCGGTCTCTCTTCCTGTCTCTTTCTTTCCCTTTCTCTTGGCATATGATTCTTCCTATGGATTTCTCTCTTTCCCTCTATTTCTTTCTCAGCTTCTCTTATTTTTTCTCTTTGTTTCTTATTTTCTGCGTGTGTGTGTTGTTTAATTAAGTGTGTGTGTGTGGTGATTATATACTACACGTGTGAGTGTTTCTGTATCACACATGTGTGTGTCTAGAACACGGTTAATTATTATAGAAATATCTAGAATTTATTATTGGAAAAACCCACCTTAAGGCCCATGTACTCTCAATGTTTTTTACATTACACCCGTGTACTAAATTTTCTACACATTGCACCCATGTACTCTCAATGTTTTTTACATTGCACCCCTTGTACTAAATTTTCTACACATTGCACCCCTACACTCTCAAAAAATTGACATTCCACCCTTATTTTAACGGCAAGTTAACAGAGTTGAGAAATATTCTGACATCACCCACCCTTATTTCGGATTGGACCGAGCAAATTTCTTTACTTTGAAGTTATGCTAGGGCGCATAACTATATGTTAGGGCGCATAAATATTATGCTCCTTCTGATACATTCAAAAATCTAACTAATTTATTGCAAAAATTAGATCAAAACTACGATCTTGGAGTGTTATTAATGAACAACAAAAAACAAACAAAGATGCTTCACGGTTATCAGACATCATTCCTAAAGAACGACAACGAGTATTACATGTCATGCGTGCACATTTATAGCAAACACCCATTTTTTTAGCTCTTCTCTTTTTAGCATAGGTGCTTCTTCCTAAACCAGACAGATATGACACAAATAAGGGTGGGTGATGTCAGAATATTTCTCAACTCTATTAACTTGCCGTTAAAATAAGGGTGGAATGTCAATTTTTTTAGAGTGCAGGGGTGCAATGTGTAGAAAATTTAGTACAGGGGTACAATGTAAAAAGCATTGAGAGTACAAGGGTACAATGTGTAGAAAATTTAGTATAGGGGTGCAATATAAAAAACATTGAGAGTATAGGGGCCTCAATGTGGTTTTTTCCTTTATTATTTACACTAGTGTGGAAATTCTCAATTTGATCCTTCAATTTAATTCAATATTATTCTATAACTAATCTCTTGTGAAAGTTCCCATTTTCCAAAAAAATTGACCTCGCGTTCGGGCGCGGCCTCTCGCGTGAAAAATAAAATCTACGCTATACGCTAAAATAATCCGGGATGTTACAATTACTTGGCCAGTAAGTAAACCTGTTGAGACCGGTACGTGTCGTATATTGGAATGTTGGATTCTAATGGTTTCTCAATGAACCATGAGTCTCGAGAGACTCGTATAGACACGTAGGTGTTTATATCGGATAAACATTGAACGACTCGCTGAATATTCTTAATAGATTGTACAACAACGTCAATAAGAATCTTCTCGGGTTGAGTGAGCATAATGATCCTCCAACTTGTGGTACCACTATGGATATATGAGGTATCTTCCATACTTTGATGGCAGTCACGTCACCGATCTATTTTGATCAGACCTCCGCCTATTCGTTGGGTGTGGACTAATCTTCATGATATCATGTGCGTATCAAGATAGGATCTTTCGGTTTTATGTATAGAGCATACGTATCCATTTTGGGATTAGAAATATGTTAAATCCATGGGCCCGTGGTACACTGTAGAAATCAGTTCTAAGTGTTATTTAATAGATTGCTAATAGAATCATCGACGAGATTATACCTAAAGAGATTTGATATTTATATCTATATCTTTGGATAATCTGGATCCCTGTGACGGAATGATTATACGTATGCAGTGACCTCGACCTGTATGGTTCAGAGATTTTATCTATGTTCGTCATAATTTACGGGTGGGTAGATTATGGACACGAAATTGGATTTCGTGACGGATATGTCTGAACCTAGAGAGTCTCACTAATGAGATATACTCGTTGGGCACTAGGGCAACTTTTATAAATAATACTGATTATTTATAAGTCGTTTAACGGTTAAACGAAGATACATGATTTAGAGATCTTTTGGTCATTTATTAAATGTCGAATTGTGATTTTTGACATTTATAATTAATATATGTATTTTGATTATTTAATGTAAATGTAATACATATATTTTGATATATTTGTATTTAATTATTTATTTATTCAATTGTTGAATAATTAAATTAATTAAATATTTAATATTTTTTTACTTATTAAGATTAGTTAAATGGTATTTTTTGATTGGAAGTTGTGGCCAATTTTAATTGGTTAATTTGGCATGATTTAATTGGCTAATTTGTGATAAGTATTGAATTTTTTGACAATTTGATACCACAAATAAATTAAATCAATTTCCAATTAATTAAAACAAAAAATAAAAAATGTGGCTAGTAATTTTTTTCAAAAATCGGTAATTCCTAGGAAAGTATTTAAGCCAATTTTGTTTTTTGTTTCTTCATTCTATCCACCCTAAAAATCAAATACATAAGGAGAGGAAGAGGAGAAAAGAAGAAAAGCTTGATAATTTTGGAAATTTGTAAGGGTTTTCACATTTTTTCCTTCTTGAAAATGTTTCCATGATCATAAGATTCAATATGATTAGCTTAGATTTTTCTATACTTTCTCATGATTGTGTTTTGATGTTTGGGTGCTTGATTTGAAGATGAAAGCATGTATATTGAATTAGTTTACTTTAAATAGTTTCTTAAGCATTCTTATTGCCATTTAGTTGGCAAGTTGCCATTCTAGAGTTTATTAGCCACTCATGTTAGACTTAGAATTTTTCTTGAGGTATTTCATGTTAGTGAGACTCAATTGGTGTTGTAAGAATTGAATTAAAGCTTTGAATTGAATTAATTTGGTGTTAATTGATTAATTTGTGAAATTATTAAAATTATGGTTTCCAACCTTCTCCAAATTTGGGGCTTTTCATATATGTGATGAGTTTTGATGTATATTAAATTTGGGAATTTTTGGATTTGATCTTGGCATATTTTTTTTTAAAAAAATACCAAATTACAAATTCTTGAAAATTGATGGACCATTCGGTAATTAGGGGAAAATCTGTTTCCTTGAATTGCAAACTGAATTTTCATGTATTAGACATGAATAAATCATTTTGGAGTTGATTTGGAATCTATTAGAATTGTATTTGACAATTTTGGACTAAAATGGTTAAAATTCAAAGTTTTATGGCAAAACGGTAATTTCTGAAAATCTGATTTTTGGGTAAAAAAATTCAGTTTTTGAGTATTGAGTAATTGAAATAAATTTGTTTATTTTAATTACCCAAGAAAAATAACTGAAATCGGAAAATTTTGATTTTCCGTGATCCGCCGCTTTTACCCGAATTACCGCCCAAAACCTCAACAGTTATATGATATCGAATAAATATGTTTATGTGAAATATGAATGAATTATTGATATTTGATATTGAATAATTTATTCGTAAGTTTAAAAATTTTAACTACGATTTCACTCGAACTGCGCTTCTTTCGCTGCATCTCCCTGATTTGACCCCAACACCTACATACAGAGATGAGCAAAGCAAACGTCGTATACCTTCTTTTGGATATGCTTTCACTTTAGGATCTAGGGTCACTCAACCAACTATAACGACTTTATGGAGAGGGAGCCGTGAGAGGCGATCAACCCATGATCAGTCTCAACTTCACCGCTCTGTGATACCTATAGTAAGAAATTACATGTGACATATAAACGTTGTATTTGTCACACTATTGATGTTCATGATGATGGTCATTGTGGATTCAGAGCAATAGTTGAACTAATCGGATATGCAAAGAAGGTTAGGGTCAAGTACGATGCAACCTTATTGAAGAGATTCAAAAAAATAAGGAATTATATGATCGACTTTATCCATCAAACGGATGGACATACAATCTATTACACTTACAACATTTCTTCTAGTCGCTGGCACCAGAAGTACATTAGATGGACTCAATGAGTTTAGGAATTGTCATCGCTTCGAGGTACAATCTTATACTGCATACATTTGCTAAGAATGTTTTGAGTTGTTTTACTCACTTACCATTAAGGTACCCTGCAGTTCCAAAGCCAGAGCGTCAAGAAATAGTTATTGCTCATATTGGCAGACACTTTGTGCAAGTTTTCTTACACCCTCATTATGTTGGTTTCTATTAAGGACCCAAGATCAATAATAAGCATGAATCAAGTGTGAATACAAATCGAAGAAGTTGCGGAATACTCACATTGATCGGTTGAGCGACGCGGAGGCTACAAAAATTTTTATTTTCTTCTTCACTGCATTCGGCAGTAAGCTGTGAGTGCTCACTGGTTTGGCCTCCATTTTGGTCATTCGTCAAGCTCCAAGCTTCGTTGAATGGTTCCCGGCTCATGGGTAGACTTCCCTATCACCTTCGCATGTCTCGTAAGTGTGCTAGCACTTGAGATTTTGCCACAAAATCCCACTCTTGGCTTCCCACTGCTCACGGTTTTAGACACAAACCAATAAGCTTTTTGCCCCTTGGGCGTGAAGAGTAGAGAGAAAGAGAGAATGATAGATTGTGATGTTGGTTCCAAATTTGTGTATTAAATACACACATTTGAATTTCAAATTCTTTTGGAATGAATTTGGCATTTAAAAGTCAAACCATTAAAGCCAACAACCAGACACATCACTCAATCACATCAATCACAAGTTGTCAAGTCACATCACTTAAAGTGACAAGTGATTTGACGCTTGATGCGACTAACGATTTGACGCTTGATTTGACATGCGTGCCGCACTCGAATTCGAAATGAGAATACGCTCGCAAATAATCTCGGGCTCGGGTTCGTTAATTCTAAATTAATGAATTTTCAGTTGCGTCGTAATTAATGATTACGCCTAGCGAAATTACTATTTACATCGCTAACGAATTAATTCCAAATTAATTCGTTTGCCCGAATTAAAATCTAATTTTAATTCCGCGTCGAAATCTAATTTCGTTTAATATATCAAATATATTAATTAATCGATTAATTCCAAATTAATCGTTATCTCTCTTTTATTGATATTTTATCCCAGATAAAATATCATACGTCATCAGTGAATCTTTGGGAAGCGACCCATTAGATTCTCGGATATGTTGGTAGTAAATTCGGTCGTCGGACTATCCGAACACGTAAATACCAAGTACTACGTTTATACCGATTTACAAGACAAGGTTGGCCTATAGTAAAGCGTCATGCCTACCCAATTCTCTGGAAATATCCTTACATGAGTAAAGGATCTGTATCAGGCGTAGTATACGTAGTATTGCTTATTTCTGTCCAGTATCAAATGATCACTAGCTAGGCCTGGGGCTGGAATTGTGTATGCCCCGTACGAAGAACATGTCGGATGTCTGGTGACTAGTCTCTATAATCGGATAAACATGACCTAGTCATAATATCCCGATAGCTGCAGCATTTAAGAGAACCAGTCTCGTATCCTACGTGACCATCATCTCCATATGACTGGAGTGACACTTCCGTCTTGACATCACACCCAATACACTACGATTCTCAATATACCCATTTTTGGCGTACACAGAACATGTTAAAGCCCTGGACGACCTCAACCAAAGTATATTGATTGTTGCAAGTATTAGCGGTGCAAGTCTCAGGTTAAGACCAAATACATCTACCCTGATTTCGGACTTCCATAGACACATAGTCATACTACCAATGGAATTCCGAGGGGGTCTATCTAGAGCGAAGCTGTTTCCCGTACCATCGGTAAAACACAACCTCCTATTACACTTGCATGAGTATCTTATACCCAAATATATGAGAACTATGCCGTTGTGCCCTCACAACGTGTACAAGTGTAATACTAGTCTTTTACGTATTTATCGATGTCCAATCTCGATAATACTCTGACTATGGATATTTAATGATTTATCCTTCGTGGACTGATACTGTCTCATATCATTCTCTGTCCATGAACAAATCATAGGGACCTCCTATCATTTATATATCTAGGTGATCTAATCACAAATGATAAGAGTGCAATCTCCTTTGTCACATAGTTAATTTATACAACAACACCATTATCTGTACAAATAGTGACGCTATGGGTCATAATTGTCCAACAATCTCTCACTTGGCCTATAGCCAGTCACTCGAGTGTCTTACACCCGAACTATGTACGGTTGGCTCAAACTGCTGAGAAATGCTTCGTCAGCGGATTTGCATGATTATCGTCTGATGCGATTTATACGATCATCACATCGCCACGATGTATGATCCGAACGAATCAGATGAATATCGAAGTATGTATCTGGATCGTTGATGAGACCATTAATTCTTTAGCCTGTGATGACACTTAGCTCAGCTGCTAACAGAACTATATCTAATTTAATTAGATTTATTATCGACCCAGAAGGCTTTTATTGCCGTCTCAGCTGCAGCAATATTCCGCATTTGTTGTTTATTCGGTAACAGTATCTTGCTTGGAAGATTTCCAGCTCACTGTACCGTTATTCAAACTTTGTAGTACCGTTTGTGACTTATAGTCGTTGTATCGATTAGAAACTTGCTACAGTGATCCCAATCACTTCAAGTTCTCATTCTCCACAGACTAAGACAGCATCCTTAGTTCTCTAAGATACTAACAGATGTTCTTAACATCAATCCAGTGACTATCACTCGGATTGGCCTGTTTGTGAATCCATATGCTCAAAGCGTATGAGACATCAGGTCGCGTATATTTTTCAATGTACGGTTTCACGGAGAGTCTTCTCGAAAGCCAAGCTTTCACCGATTGTTATTATGGGAATATCATTTCCAAGAAATGACGTATTATCATTATTTATAGGACAGCCACTGTCAGTGCGCTCCCACTAACCCTCTTATATACACAAGAATCATTTCGTTTTGAATTAAATCATAAACTATTATGATTACATCAAAACAACAATTCCAAGAACCTATGCTTGCTTCAATCCAAACATGGATCGAATAACCTGCAAACCTTGTTTGCTAGTTTTGGTACGATAAAACCGGCACGATGTTGTAAACATCCTCCAAAATATTTCCTTTTCAGGAAAGCGATTTTCCCCGTTAAGCTGTCATATTTCATAAATGAAACATGCAGCTTTAGCAAGCATTGTCCAAATGGATTTACCGTGGCAACATGTAAAAAAGTTGAATCGTAATCAACACAATGTTGATAACGATACTTTTCCGCTAAAAGCCTTCATTGAAGACTTATAAGTACCAATAGGCACAATGCCTTGCGGTACATCAACTAGTATCCAAACATAGTTGATATATATAGAATCCATTTCGGACTCATGACACTTTGTCATAATAGGGAGTCGATACTTTGTATCACTTCCTCATACGTAGTCAGTTGGTATACCTCAAAAGATAGACATCTTTACGAGGTGAGATCAGAAACCCATACCCCAGATTATTTTCTGACTCTCTCCGACATACGCGGTTCTTGTGTATTCGAAGATTATTGGTAATAGTTTCATCCTTGATGAACTATTTATGTTCCATTAAGATTCGGTGCCTTGAACAGTATTACTCCGATTTTCATCGAGTTTTACTATCCTCCCACTGACCACTGCATATCGATATTCCTCTTAGGAAAACTGCATGGTGAGCAACAATCTAATTGTTCTCTTGTGAGATGTATAAGTACAATACTTATGGTATCCCTAGGATAACCTACAATTGACACTTATCCAATTTGGGTTTTAGTTTGGTATTATCCAAACATATGCCTATCATACCCAAATATTCAGGAATGAGAAACCTAGTTTCTTTCCCGTTCATATCTAATATGATATCTGTCAAACAGATTATCATGGAACCTTATTCAAAATAAGTTCTGTATTGTTTAAAGCTTATCCGTTGAAGGAAATGGTAGCTTAGAGCGACTTATGATTAACCTTATCATGTCCAACAAAGTTCGGTTACTCTGGTTCGGACACACCGTCAAAATGACGTGTTCCGGGAGGAGTCCTCATTTGAAAGAATACTATAATCTTTCAAGTATGTAAGAAACTTATTGCTTAAGTATTTTCATTACGGTCTTACCGTGATGGTTTAATACTTTACCCGATCTGTTTGTCTATTTCGTGTCGAAACTTTAAAAGTTTCCGATCTATGTTCTTCAAAAGAAACACATAAGGTCACGAAATATTCATCTCCACCTCTAGCCTAGCTAGATATGGGCCATCTTGCTTCACTATGAACTAGGGCTAACAGATTGGTGGCATTTGCACTTTTACCAAGTAAATAGTGTTATAGGTGTTTGGGCCAAATTTGGTCCATGGGTAGTTTCGTCATTTTACTTCAGACCCAATACTGGACGCACCCCTGAAGCCTCCTAATCAAACCCCAAAGACATAATGTCGGCCCAGGCCCGATGAACACCAACACCCATAACCGAAGAACCATCCAGAGGCCGGCCCACGTAACGCCTAAGTTCATAAACACCATTCATAAATTCAACAGTTTCCAGCCTACAACGGGCAAATGCAGTGAATATCCCTCATAAAGTCGACCGTTACCAAGACTCAACGGACGAGTAATCAAGTGTACACCCTCAGATAGGTATATAAGAAAGAAGGCTCCATGAGGACTGGGAGGCGGATAACATTCTCTCCAGAATCCATATAATCACCATCTTACCGCCCTCACGGCATGAGATGGGATCAATGTAGTCTCTAGCCCTGCTATTCCATTACATACAGCTCGTCTTCATTACTGACTTGAGCGTCGGAGTGCCCCCGGCACCCACCACACCGGTGGGCAGAACTCCCGTTCATTCTACCTTTGTTTTGCAGGATCGCTAGCGCCCCCAACCAACAAATTCTCGATTGTGGACCTCGGGCGAAAACCAGCGTCTACAATAGGCACTTTGCCCAATAAACCAGATTCGTAGACTTTATTTGATTAGGATCAAATCAGTCCTGGTACCCACTCTTCAAAAGTGTGGATATACGATTCTTGTTTGATTGTGTCCCAGACAACAATGCCACAATTAAGTTTCTTAACTAATCAAATCAGTTTGAGCTATTTGTTTGTTATGTTATATATTCGAGATTTATTTATATTCAAAATATAAATTCTGTAATTCACATCTAATGTCTTTATCTCAATATCATCTTTATATAATAAAACACTTTAGTGTTCTAAAATATAAAGGTTCACCCGCAGAGGTCAAACACTGATACAAAGATAATGTATCTAGTCAAACTAGTTACATTATAACATTTCCCTAATTTAAGTACACACTCGAGGGTAGTTCCTAAACTTGGGTATCTACGGTTAAAACAGTGACTTTCGTCCCGTTTCCAATCCACATATTAAATCTCAATTGAGGTCAGTATCCTGCTCATAGCAGATTCTGAACATCAATATATATACGTACCACACTAAGTATTTAAAATCCAATTTTAATACTAGTAGTGAACATAATGTTGACAAACATATTTGAAGTTAGAGTCTTGCCCTATCTTCAATTCCTTCACGTCTGCCTTGTCCAAACGGCAGTCACGCTTCCGCGATCCCGTTTGCCACAATTTAAGCAGTCATTTTGGGATATGTCATTTATCTTCCTAGAAGATTATAAAGATTTTGCCTTTGCCCTTTTTCCATATTCCAGAAGCCTTTGGCCAAGCCTTGGCCTTCTAGAATATCGAATTAAGATGCGCCTTGCGCTACTTTCCTAATTGCAAACTTTGACTTTGTCTCCTTGAGAATAGTCATTAACTCTCCAAGAGTTTATTATTGCAATTTTAGTACTTTTAAAATCTAAGGATAGATTTTTTGAAGATCCTTCAATTTCATTATCATACTTTAAGGATCTAATCCTTAGTTCTGATTCAGAAATTAAGGATTCTACTGCGACAAGCTTAATGGATTAAGCACTAAAGTTATCATTACATAATCTTCCAAAGATTATGCTCTACTGTTTGTTTAACTTCGGGCATAGGCCTAATATGTTATTTTATCAAATAAAGTAACTTATTATTTTTCCAGGACCATCCTGAAACTTATTCCCAATTTGAAATTTAAACCATTTAAATACATTTTCCCTAGGATCATGTTTTAAATGTCAATCTTTCAATTTTATCTTGATTCTAATAGTCCAACTATTTAATCAACGATTTAGGTACTATTTATTATAATGATTACAATAGTCCAACTATTTAATCAACCATAATTTAATAGATTAAAATCAATTATATTGATTACTATAATCCAATTATAAAATCAACTATAAATGAATAGTTTGAATATAGTCCAACTATATATTAAAACAACAATTTAAATATTAGTCCAACTAACATTTAATTTATTTGACGAATGATATTTGTTTGAGCGCGTATGGCGAGTAATTGAACGAGTATTGCAAATTCAATTATTGTCTCCCACTATTTTTCGGCGAGCCTCTAACCCTCTGTCGAGTACTCGGGAAACCGCGTTTCTTAGTGGGCTAGGATCCCGTTAAATATCACACAATCTTGACTTTGGCCAACAAATTGTATGATAATTAACTAGGTAGATCTCTAAGATCGATTGGATCCAATCCAATTCCTAGATCCGGTAGGGGGATATCAAAGTCTGAAACATAAATCTTATATATGCCAATACATCCAATGTATTACCTAACCCTTTTCCTCTGAATCAACTAAGTCTTGGCTTTGCACAACAAACTTAGTGATCCCAATTAAGCGCGACCCATTAACCATGGAAAGCTTCGTAATCAATGTCGATGGACAAGAAGTGGTCTTGACTTTGGCCAACAAACCACAACTTGGACAAGACACCAATATGGAACAAAGCCTTCGTGATTCAAACACATTCTCGACAAACAAAGGTCTTGACTTTGGCCAACAAACTAATGTCGTCTTAGATCTTGAGTAAGAATCACTCAATGGAAGGAAATGCGCTTAATATTGTTTGAGGGTTTTTCGCGTGCAAATTGACAACCAATTTATTATCTTTGTTAAGGTCTCATCATCATACACCCTTAAACATGCATTCTAAACACATAATAAAGCGCGTATAAATAAAATAATAATGATATGCGGATGGATACTTTACACATTGATCCTAGATCAAATCTCTCCCTGCTAGCACAAGTATCACTTCTACCCGTTACACTACACTTCTAAAGAAACCTCATTACATTGAGGGGAATATGTGAGAAGAGAATACAAAGAATATGAGGTAATAAGGCTGGACACGCAGGTCCAATTAATAAATCAAATTTATTACAATTTCCAAAATTGTCCCACTCATCTAATATCCATCCAATATTCATTATTCATGCATCGCAACCATGTATTCACACAAGCATGTTATCAATCAATCTAATCAAATTAATTAATCTGATAATTAGTGATCATCCAATGTTCAAACAACGATTTGATTTTGCTCGAGTCAAACTCGTTTTGCGAATAAGTACTCAAAGTACATATTCTCGAATTAAATTAAACTACATAATTAAATCAAATTCAATATGCATTTAATTCTAATTCACTATTTAATTCCAAATTAAATACTACACTTTAATAATGAACTTTTACGACTTAAATTCCAAATTTAATCGCAACGGGTCTCAAAGCCCGATTAACGTCCAACGTTAATTTAATTAAGGTCCAATGGGCTTTTAATTAATTTCTTAAGGCGTGGACTTTTGGTCAACTCGGGTCAAACCGAATAACCAAAATCCAATCCAGGAGTTACCCCATAAGCCCATAAATCAATTTTGGCCCATTAGGCCCAATTAAACTTTAAAGGTCCATTAAGTCGCATTTGGGCTTTATGGATGCGGTTTTGGGCCCAATTGGATCCAACCAATTTTTCCTAAACCCAACTTTGTACAACAAAGCCCAATAAGCCCATTTACAACATTAAAGCCCAAATCCAATTTTAAGGCCCAATTAATTAAATACAAAAAATCCAATTTCACATTTAATTAACCTAAAGTGTATATCATGATTAATCACCCAAATTAACATTTCTAAAACATCAATTTATACAATTAACCATGCTCATTTACTTCATCACATGTCCAACAAATTTTGATTAAAATCAAACCCATTACATGCTTCCAAAGTCTCGGCCAAGGAGGGGATTTTATATCCGATTTGGTTTCAATCCAATTAATCCCAAAATCGACATTAAATCAACATCCTAATTGATTCTAACTCATTCAATGAATCAAAAAATCAAAAATCACCAAGAACACATTAGGGCACTACATTCGGCCAACACCAAATTTTTTTGGGGAAAATGTTCCAAACAAATTTTATTCAAATTGATCCAATCAATCTTAAATTAAAACACATTTAAGCATATTCATTCATCCAATTTCACAAAATCATGCTCAAAATGATTTTACCCAAATTTTAAGCCCTAAACATTTTCATGCTTAAACCTTGCTCTGATACCATTGTTGGTTTCTATTAAGGTCCCAAGATCAATAATAAACATGAATCAAGTGTGAATACAAATCGAAGAAGTTACGGAATACTCACATCGATTGGTTGAGCGACGTAGAGGCAACAAAAATTTTTCTTTTCTTCTTCACTGCATTCGACAGTGAGCTGTGCGTGCTCACTGGTTTGGCCTCCATTTTGGTCATTCGTCAAGCTCCAAGCTTCGTCGAATGGTTCCCGGCTCATTGGTAGACTTCCCTATCACCTTCACATGTCTCGTAAGTGTGCTAGCACTTGAGATTTTGCCACAAAATCCCACTCTTGGCTTCCCACTGCTCACAGTTTTAGACACAAACCAGTAAGCTTTTTGCCCCTTAGGCGTGAAGAGTAGAGAGAAAGAGAGAATGAGAGATTGTGATGTTGGTTTCAAATTTGTGTATTAAATACACACATTTGAATTTCAAATTCATTTGGAATGAATTTGGCTTTTAAAATTCAAACCATTAAAGCCAACCACACACATCACTCAATCACATCAATCACAAGTTGTCAATTCACATCACTCAAAGTGACAAGTGATTTGACGCTTGATGCGACTAGCGATTTGACGCTTGATTTGACTTGCGTGCCGCACTCGAATTCGAAATGCGAATGCGCTCGCAAATAATCTCAGGCTCGGGTTTGTTAATTCTAAATTAATGAATTTTTCGTTGCGTCGTAATTAAATGATTACGCCTAGCGAAATCACTATTCACGTCGCTAACAAATTAATTCCAAATTAATTCGTTCGCCCGAATTAAAATCTAATTTTAATTCCGCATCGAAATCCAATTTCATTTAATATATCAAATATATTAATTAATCGATTAATTCCAAATTAATCGTTATCTCTCTTTTATTGATATTTTATCCCAGATAAAATATCTCCGCAATTAATCCTAGATTAATTTTCTCTCTTTTCTAATTAATCCCAGAATAATATAGAGTGCGAGCATATGTCATCGGTGAATCTTTGGGAAACGACCCATGAGATCCCCGGATATGTTGGTTGTAATTTCGGTCGTCGGACTATCAGAACACGTAAGTACCAAGTACTACGTTTATACCGATTTACAAGACAAGGTTGGCCTCTAGCAAAGCGTCATGCCTACCCAATTCTTCGGAAATATCTTTACAGGAATAAAGGATCTGTATCAGGCGTAGTATACGTAGTATTACGTATTTTGTTCAGTATCAAATGATCACGTGCTAGGCCTGGGGCTGGAATTGTGTCTTCCCCGTACGAAGCACATGTCGGATGTCTGGTGACTAGTCTCTATAATCGAATAAACATGACCTAGTCATAATATCCCGATAGCTGCAGCATTTAAGAGAACCAGTCCCGTATCCTACGTGACCATCATCTCCATATGACTGGAGTGACACTTCCGTCTTGACATCACACCCAACACACTACGATTCTCAATATACCCAGTATTGGCATACACATAACATGTTAAAGCTCTGGACGACCTCAACCAAAGTATATTGATTGTCGCAAGTATTAGCGGTGCAAGTCTCAGGTTAAGACCAAATACACCTACCCTGATTTCGGACTTCCATAGACACATAGTCATACTACCAATGGAATTCCGATGGGGTCTATCCATAGTGAAGCTGTTTCCCGTACCATCGGTAAAACACAACCTCCTATTACACTTGCATGAGTATCCTATACCCAAATATATGAGAACTATGCCGTTGTGCCCTCACAACGCGCACAAGTGTAATACTAGTCTTTTACGTATTTATCGATGTCCAATCTCGATAATACTCTGACTAGGGATATTTAATGATTTATCCTTCGTGTACTGATACTGTCTCATATCATTCTCCGTCTAGGAACAAATCATAGGGACCTCCTATCATTTATATATCTAGGTGATCTAATCACAAATGATAAGAGTTCAATCTCCTTTGTCACATAGTTAATTTGTACAACAACATCATGATCTGTACAAATAGTGACGTTATTGGTCAAAATTGTCCAACACATTACCCTATACCACCCATCTCAATGTGGTGGTGGAAACATTCATCGTACGAAGCTAAAGAATGGGTCACTCGTTATAGGATTCATAATCAATTATAGTACGAAATATTGGGTATATCACCAAGTGCGCCAGAATGAGGCTTTAGAGGCAACATGGATTAGAATTTATGTTTTTATATTTTTAAGTGTAACTTTTAATGTTGTTATTTGTAATATTTTTTAAATATATATTTTTATAATATACATGAGAATATTTTTGTAGTACATAAGTAGTGGTAAATAAATTAAAAATGAATCAAAAAAATTAAATGAATAAATAAATAACAATAAATATGAAATTTGTAATATTTATTAAACAAATAAAAAAGAATATATATATATATAAAGAGAAAAAAAATATAAATTAAAAAAATAAAAAATGAAAAATTTAATTAATAATATATTTATATATATATATATATATATATATATCAATATATAAAAAATTGAGATATATTTGGTTTATTGGGGAATAAAATTTTTGACAAAGGGAGGTGGTATTTTAGGAATTTGAGGGGAGACAATGGGAGAGGAATTGTTCGGGAGGAATTATAAAAATTACAATTTTCACATCTGATCGTTTAGGGTATTTACAATAAATCCCTAAGACTTTCATAATATTATAAATTGGTCGTGCGAAGTCTACCAACCTGAATTTTCAGGTTCCGTCCATCTGATTGTTTCGTGTAGTAGATGACCATTACGAATTCCGATTAAGTTGAAATTTTACAAAATCGTTAGTCCATATTTCTAGTGTCTCCAAAAAAAATTCAGCTCAAAATGAATATTTTATCCACATAAAATAATAGCCTAACCGAACAGGTCTCAATAAGATCTTATATACATGTTTTAATTTGTTTTCATCAAAATAACATAACATAAATTTACTGATACCAATGTAAGGTTTTTGGATTAGCGCGAAAACATCCATGTGACTTGAATTTAAAATTTTCTTCCAAAACCACTTTAAAGATCGTGGTTATGTCGTTGTTGATATAAACAAATATACTACTAAATTAATCTCTATTAATTTTAACATGCATGCAATAAATATTTTATTTATCAACATAAATAATATTTATTAATAGTAAAACATACATTGATGAGTTTATTATTTTTCTTGAGACCTTTTGAATATCCTCATTGATTTTTCTCTTACAACAGTGCACCAAGAGTTGCATCTCTAGTTGACACACTAGCACTCATCTGCGAACAAATCGTTTCCACTTTTGAGAACAAAGAAAACCATGTTCTTTTTACGACGTTGAAGTCAATTTCAAGATTCTTTCCAAAATAAATTATGATACTTAATCAAATTAGAAATTCTAATTAAATAAAGACTTCCCTATTTAATTTTAATTAGGATTCTAATTAATTTGAGTGCTAGCCCACTAAATTAAATCCTAATATAATAAATATTATTTTGGTCTAATAATTAATTATTTATTTTCTTACTTAATTTTAATTAATAATTAATTAAAATTATATTTAATTTAATTTAATTTATTTAATATAAATATCAAATATCTCTTTAAACAATTAAATCTAATTTTATATTTCGAATTTATTAATCAAATTAATATTTATGAAATATCTCGAATATCCTAATCTAATTAGGAAACGCCAAAATAATCATTTATTAACTTTTAATAAACATCCTTAAATTTGTAACATAGACAAAAGCTATAATTCTGCGATCATCCTAAATTCATTATCGAGTAGCAATGTAATCTATTAACTCTTTAATATTTCATCTCTATGATATTTTACAGACCATGGGTAATCGCCTAGCAGTAAGTCATGACCCCTAGTCGATGAATAAAGTGAGAAAACATATGAACAAATTAGAATACACTTTGAGCATGTCATCTCATTCCTTCCGATTCTTATCGAGTCTGAGATCATGGTAAGGTCAAATCCTTATACTCGATATATCCTTAAACTCTATCTTATGGATTTGATATCTCTAAGATATAGACTGCTTTGGCCAAAGACTTATATCCATAACTTTGAGTTTCATTGAAACATATATAGCTTTTATTATAAAAGTTATCGGATACCATCTTGAAGTATACATGACTTCATACGTCAATCACTCAAGGCCATCCAACATTTATTTAAAGGACATGGATAGTCGAATGAGGATGTGTTGGGGAAGTTGTGTAACCCCTAGGATCGGATCGGTGCCCCGCGCAGCGGAAGTGAGTCTAACCCATGGATATCAAGCATGGGTGTAATTTTAAATTATTTAATGAAATACTATTTTTCATTATGAATGTATAGGAAAAAATCGGGGCTGAATGAATCGAAATCCAAGATTTCAAAAATGGGGAAAAACAAAATCAGCGTGCGCCGTGAAGCCATGTGTTATAGTGCGCGCACGCGCACTGTAGCGTATAGGCCTGAATTTTTTTCATTTCTTTAATTCTTTCTTTCCTCCAGTGAGTTGAAGGAATTATAATATTTTATCCTAATTTCTTCCGGTCTTCCCTAAACATTTCAAAAACACTCAAAATTAATTTTTAACATCAAAACTAACATCAACACATGTTATAGAATAAAAATCAAGTTTTTCAAAATAAAATATTTTTACAAAAACATAAATTTATTCTAAATACGCATTTACGTAAATTTTGAATCCAATACACAAACCAAATTAGAATCTCAATAAAAAATATCTCTTGAATAATTCTAGGTCACCCAAATGTGGTCAAGTGATTCTAGAATGGTAGTCATAACTCTAAGTTTTAATCTAGAGTTCCAAATTCTAATTTTATGTTTATGTCTAACATAAATATTTTGACCTAATAACAAACATATTGTGTTTATACTTCCAAAGAATCCTAACATAATTTATTAGCCTTATTTCAACATTAAGCTATGTGATCATGCATCTAATACATAATTCATAACTTAAGAGAAGTTCAAACTTACCTAGCAAGCTTGATGCCAGCGTAATCACACACGTATAACGCAAGCGCACGTATCGTTCAAGTAATATAAAAATATATCGATCCCACGAGGACGTATTACCTATTTTATTAATTTTATGAGTTAAGTGATTACTAATATCTAATAAGTTGTTATTTTGAAATGATGAAGATTCTAAATTTAAAAACAAGTAAAATAAATTGAGAGTAGATTAATGAGAATTAAAACTATCTAAGGTTGTGAATTCTTCCAATATTAATTAAAAGATGAAGTAGTTAAATCATAGTTGGGTAAATATTGATTTATTAATCTGGAATATTAAATTATGTAAAAGCCTCTTCCGGTGGTCATTTACAAATACCTAGTTTAATTCAATTGAATCATATGTCTGTGTCAATTAAATTACCTAGATTCATTAAGATTGAATTCCAATTATGATTAAAGAATTCCTATCCTGTAAGGAAATCTATTAAAGGTTTATCTATCCTTAAAGAAGATCATTGGTTGTTGAGTATAAGGTCTTTAAACTTAAAGTCTCTATGTCTAGTTCATTTTAAGTTTTATCTAGTCAATTTTATTAATGGCCAGTTAATAAAAAGGCTTTAAGATTATGACTCAACAAATATTCTTTAAATTACCCAAACTATAATCTAACCCTTTTTTAAACCGGTGATATTAGATTTTATCACTAGATATTTAACTTAGTTACAATACATAGCTAAAGCTGATAAAAATTTAAAAGACATAAAGTGAAATTGCTGAAAAGTAATTGTAGAATAATAAATTGCAATAAAAAGAAATGAAATGCTAAGGTAAAAGGAAATAACTTCTACTATATACTATTTAGATTTCTCCCATAAAATAATAATATATATACTTGTGATATTTTAAACCAACCGTCTGGAATGGCGGTATCCTAATTAAGTCAAATTCAAATATATCAGCCATAAAGCGGAACAGAAATATAAACTTAAACCAACCGTCCAGTATGGCGGTATCCTCATTAAGTCAGGTTTAACCAATTTAAATTGAATAACCAACCGTCCAAAATGGCGGTATCCTTTATTAATTCAGATTTTAAATAGTTTATATATTATATTTTAAGAGAGATTAATCTAAATAGCAAAAGTAAAAGTATTACCTTATTACCTCAGCATAGAGAAGTTACCCCCTCATGGATGAATAAAAACTACTATTACAAAGCGTAAATAAGACTGAATATAAGAAGAAAATAAGAAGAACTCTCTTTTATATAAGTATTTCAGAGGATTTGGTACATTTGAAACTAAGAAATTGAACTCTATTTATAGGCAAAAAAATCTAATTTTTTATTATTATTTCCTGATTTTTTATTATTTTATTATTTTTTTTTGGATCGCTGATTTTCGACATGTGGCATGGTGGCTAAAAAAAGACGGCTCGTTGAATTTTTGACATGTGGCATGGTGGTGCAATTACCAAAATACCCTCGGTGTCGGGACGCCCAAAATTACCAAAATATCTTTTTCGCCAAATTTCACAGTTTTGCTCCAAATCACCTCTAGAATGTCCTGAAACTTTATTTTGGTGTCGGGATGCCCAAAATTACCAAAATACCCTTTGTGTCGGGACACCCAAAATTACCAAAATACCCTTTTTGCCAAATTTCACCAAATTTCACAATTTTGCTCCAAATCACCTCCAGAATGTCCTGAAACTTTATTTATCTACAAAATAACACAAAACACATCAAAATATTCACAAAACTCAAGAAACTATACAAAATATTAAGTTAAATTAGTGGGAAATAGTGATAGTTTTACCACTCATCAATGGAAGATCCAATGTACTTATTCTTTGTTGAAATGATTGGAGAACCTCTAAGGTGTGCAAGCTTGACTTCAAGATCCAATCTTGATTCCAATACTAGCAAGCTTCACCCCAAGATCCAATCTTGATTTCTCCTAGATGAAATGTTATAAAGACCTCACAAGCTTATCTAAACATTTCTCTAACTTAGGCTAATTTTTATAAGAATTTGCTTGTACTTGTAATTAAAATCTTCCTAAAGCTTGCTATTTATAGCAAAACTTAGGTAATTTTTAATTAATAAAAGTTGTAATCAAATTCTAAGTGGGCTTAATCTAATTTGTCCATATTTGTATTATTAAGTGGGACTAATCTTCATTGTCTCCCACTTTGATTTAATCCAATTAAATCAAGTCAAGGATTAAGAAATTGATTAGTTAATGTTTATCACTTTGATTTAATCCAATTAAATCAAGGCAAAACCACCTATTAATACATACTTACAATGATCAAAATATCCTCAAATGTGATAGATAATTATGATTTTACTATTAAGCCCTTGTGTAAATATTGAATCAATCCAATTAATCCAATTGGGTCAAAGTAAATAATCAATGTTATCAAATAACATTTGATTATCTTAGTTGTTATTATAATATCGAATATTATCTTTTATCAAAATTAATCGGCTACCCAAGTGCTCAACGAGTACACTTCATATTGGGACTCTCTAAGTTCAAACACGTTTGTCATATAAGACTGGCTAATAATGTATGTAATTCGGCCACCTCCGAATTCGCGAAGAACACGAACGACCTTTCTAAACTATACAAGTCGAGGTCATCACATATATTTAATAATCCCTCCATCGTAGGCTATCCGAGTTATGCTTAGGAAACATAGAATATACCGTCAAGTTTCCAAGGCGTACATCTCATATCGACATGTCCACGATTCTTTATAACTGATGCGATCCACCGTAGGTGATCGACTTTGGCCAAAGCTTTAAGAATCTTGACTTTACTCACATGGATACCTAAACCCCTTATGGTACACATATGGTCGACGGATCCTATCTTGCTTCGCATTAGATTACTGAGTGCATCGGTCCACACCCAACGAATATCTAGAGGCCAGACCATGAAAGATTTCTGACATACATGGCATCAAAGTGTAGAGGATCTCACACAAAATCAATGTTATCATATTATCAAAGGATTACATATGCTACTCGACTCGAGGAGATTCCTATTGACGGTGGTGCGTACTTTCAACTATTAGGAATCACCTGTGAGTCATTCAGTATTTGGTCCAACCAATACCCACACGTCTATGCAAGTTTCCAAAACTTATGGTACATCAGGTTAAACCATTGGAACTCCAATTCCAATATTCGACATGTGCTAGTCTTCTAAATTATAGGAATTCGATCGTATTCCAAAACCAACAACTAAGAATATTTACTTTAAGAATAGTTTACACCCAGTGTCAAGAGTATTTTAAGGTTGGTGTCATTCTTAGTATATATATGCATCAATCTAATACGCATAATGACAATACCATTAATAAGGTACGAAAATATAGTTATTTTATTAATAAATAATAAAACGTACAATTTGGATTGACACTCCAAGCACCAACTCCAACAAGATATACTAGTGAACTAAGAGTACTGTCGCACAAGTCATCATATGATCTCAGGTCAGAGTATATGACGACACTAATATATTATTACGAAGATCAATGACCTTAGATAATATTACCATATGATCTTACGTTTATATGGTCGTGTGATTGGTGATAAACACAAGTAACGCAAGTGCACGTATCGCTCAAATAATATAAAAATATCGATCCCACGAGGACTTAATTTCTATTGTTGTTATTAATTATTGATTTTTTTTATTTACAAATATCTAATTAAATGGAGAAGAGAATGATTGCTTGATTGGTTGGTTGAATGTGGATTTGCTAAATAAATAAATAAATAAAAACACAAAAGAAAATACTAAGGAAAATAAACAAAAGAGACAAATATCTAGGGTTGTGATTCCACACAATATTATTCTAATGATGAATCGATTCTATTATATATGTGTAATAAATTAGTTTGCTAACCTGGAACACGAAAATATGCAAAAGCCTCTTCTGATGGATCGATGCAAACACCCAAAATAACCAAATTAATCATATGTCTATGTTAACCAAGTTACCAGAATTCATTAAGTTCAAGTTCCAATTGTGGCTACCCCCACCCGACGGGTATATGTCTATCCTGGAAGGAAATATACCTAAGGGTCACCATGCCCCAAGGTGAAATCGTGAGCTATTGAATCTAAGGCTGAAACCTAAAATCTCTTTTCCAAGTTCATTTTAAGTTTACCCCATCAATCTTATTGGTGATCGGGAAACAAGAAGCATTAGGCTTAAGATTCAATAAACAAACTAAAGTATTACCAAAAATATAATTAAATCAATTATTAAGCATGTGAATATTATGTTTCATCATTTCCCTATAATAAAAATAAAATATTGGGGGTTAGGGGATCCACTTTTACCATTTCTAATTTAGAAATCCCCCTTATTATAATATATAAATTTGCATAATATTACCAACCGACCATATAGGCGGTATCCTGATTAAGTCAGATTTTGAATTAATTCCAACCGACCATAAATGCGGTATCCAATTAAGTCAGGCTTTAAAATAATTTATAAATTATAATTAAGGGAGATTAATCTAAACTATAATAATAAAAGCTTCACCCTTCCCCAGCGGAAATTTAACTACTAAACATAAAAGAAATGAAAAGTAAATAAACTATTACTATTACTGGAAATAAAAATACACAATTTAAATTATAAAAATTAAACAAACAAGATACAGTCCTTAGATCCTTATTAGAACCTTAAGGAAAGTATGAATTTGGAAAATGAAATCAACTCCAATCTATAGGCAAAATTATGTCTTGCGCATTCCGGCTGATGAGTGGTAATTATATCACTATTTTCCACTCATTTGGCATAATATTTTGTATAGTTTCTCAGGTTTTATAAATGTTTTGATGTATTTTGTGTTGTTTTGCAGATAAATAAAGTTTGGGAAGTATTGGAATCAAATCAGGGCCAAAACAGTGGAAAAAGGACAAAAAAAAGGCAAAATGGTAATTTGAGCGTCGCGACGTGCAACAACACATGCGTCACGACTGCTAACGTGTGCCGAGTTCTGCTAAAATGTGTCGGACACGTGTCAGAATCTGAGAAGTCTGCTAACATGCACCTTTGCTATCGTGCGCCTGCCACGTGTCATCATCACTGCAGATCTACTAACATGCGATGTGCCACGTGTCATCATCACATGATGCCGATAATACGTGTGCCACGTGTCATCATCCAATTGGACCGCATCAAGCGCATGTCACATGTCATCCACGTGTCTGCCATGTGTCATCCACATCAGCCGCATTTCGAGTCAACTGCCACGTGTCTGCCACGTCACCATCAATGAATCATCTTCTGCCACATGTCAACTTGTCATTGGACCGAATAAACCGCGTGCCATGTGTTAGTACTCTATTGGGCCGACAGATTATGCGTGCCACATCAGCAGCCAATAGTGCAAGTCGTGTTCAGCCGTGTGCCAGCTCAAGCGTCGCGACGCGCAAATGTGTAGAAATTTTGTCTATAAATTGAGCTTCATTTCACATTTTGATTTCCATGCTTTCCTTAGGTTTCTAATAGGAATTTGAGGATTGCATATTGTTTGTATTTATTTTTTAGTATTTAAATTATGTATTTTTATTTTTAGTAATATTAATTTCAATACTTTTATTTTCTTTTATGTTTTATAGTTAAATTTCCACTGGTGGAAGGGGTAGACATTTAATATGATTAAGTAGGTCAATCTCACTTAATTATAATATAACCGGATTAATTAACGACAAATTATATTACCGCCTATATGGTCGGTTTAAATATAAATTACTTTACCGCCTATATAGATGGTCTTTATGTGACAGATGATTACCACATATATGGCTGGAGTAATTGGACTAAAATGGATTACCGTCTATGTGACTGGTTTTATATGTTTGACATTATTAATTCCTGAGAAAGCAGAACAGAAAATAATTTATATATTATAATAAGTGAGATTCCTAGGTTTGAAATATTAAATGTGAATCCCCTAACCCCAACATTTACTTTTAATCCTAGGGAAGTAATGAAACACAATATTCATATGTTTAATAATTGATTTAATTATATTATGGGTAAATCTTTAGTTTGTTTATTGAATCTTAAACCTAATGCTTCTTGTTGCCTGATGGCCAATAAGATTGATGTGGTAAACTTAAAATGAACATGGAAAATGGATTTTAGGTTTCAGCCTTAGATTCAATAGCTCATGATCTTCCTTGATGATAGATAACCCTTTAATAGATTTCTTTACAGGATATGAATATACCTGTCGGGCGTGGGAAGCCATAATTGGAACTTAAACTTAATGAATTTAGGTAACTTGGTTAACATATGAATATGATTAATTGAATTATTTTAGGTGTTTGCATCTGACCATCGGAAGAGACTTTGCATATCTTTGTGTTCCAGGTTAGCAAACTCATTTATTACACATATATAAGAGAATCAATTCATCATTAGAATAATATTGTGTGGAATTACAACCCTAGATATTTGTGTCTTTTGTTTATTTTCCTTAGTATTTTCTTTTGTTTATTTTATTTATTTAATCAGCAAATCCACATTCAACCAACCAATCAAGCGATCATTCCATTCTCCATATAATTAGATACCTATAAATAAATAGTATCACTAATTAATAACAACAGTAGGAATTAAGTCCTCGTGGGATCGATATTTTTATACTACTTGAACGATATGTGCACTTGCAATATACGCGTGTGATTACGTCGATCAGCGGCGCGTGGAGGTTTGCGTGTCGCGACGCGCCATAGATTTGTGACACCTGTACGCGGCTTCCGGAGATGTTGACATGTGTACGCATTTTCGTCGACAACTGAATTATTGACTCGGCGTCGCGACACATGAAGGCTTACACGTCGTGACGCTGACATCATGCTGATGTAAGTAATGACGCGTGTTGACAGAATGAATTATTATGCTGACGTCATGATGATGCAAGTGCTGACGTGGCGCTAATGTGGCAATAATGAATTACGCGGCCCGTTGGGATGATGACACGTGTCCGGCACATGTTACCAGGTTTTTGTGATGCTGACATGTGGCTGGCGCATGTTAGTGGTCGCGATGCGCAAATGATGATTTTACCTTTTTTATCTGTTTTTTATTGTTTTAGCCCCAAGTTGATTCCTTTGATTCCCTAAACTTTATTTCTCTATAAAATAACACAAAATACATCAAAACATTCATAAAACTCGAGAAACGATACAAAATATTAGGTTAAATGGGCGGTAAATAATGATATATTTTCCGCTCATCACACCCATAAACCTAACATTTTGCTAGTCCTCGAGCAAAACAACAAAATAAAATAAATAACTGAAACTAAATTAAAATAAGCCATTTTCGTATGGATCACAGTTACATTTAGCGTATGCAACAAGCCTTTAAACCCCTAGTGGATGAGTTATAGTCTCGTGAGGGCTTACAGTGACGATACCCACAAACGTCAATCTAATGCACACAAAAGCAAAAAGTCAAAAGAAAAGAAAGAAATAAAATAAAATAAACGAAAATAATAGCTATATATATAATAGCCTCAGAGAATGTCTAGCAACAAAGTTAAAGGAACCTTCAAAATACAAACTACAACTAAAATCTTTTCCTTTGAACAAAGTATCTATATCAGACTCTGAGTGTGTGTGTGTGAATAGCTCTTCAAAACAGCTTCGATTCTAAGTTATTAACTAGGTGAGTTTGTCTCAATTCTCAGTAGGTAATGGGTCAAACCAACCTGACTATATAAAATTATTCTGTCTACTATAATCTGCGCAAAGTGAGGTATGTGATTTTTTTTTTGTAATATATTTTATCCATGTAGTGAGCTTTGGGCCAGTGACTCCTAAACCAATTGGCTTTAGGGTCCTAGGTGTTAAGACACCCATACGGACTTAATTAATTCAAAATCTGACTTAATCAGTATACCGCCTATATAGTCAGTTGGTAATATCATGCAAATTTATATATTATAATAAGGGAGATTTCTAAATTAGAAATGGTAAAAATGGATCCCATAACCCCAACATTTTATTTTTATTCTAGGAAAGTGATGAAACATAATATTACAATGTTTAATAATTGATTTAATTATATTATGAGTAATACTTTAGTTTTTATATTGAATCTTAAACTTAATGCTTCTTGTTGCCGGATCACCAATAAGATTGATGGGGTAAACTTAAAATGAACTTGGAAAAAAGATTTTAGGTTTCAGCCTTAGATTCAATAGCTCACGATCTCACCTTGGGGCATGATGACCCTTAGGTATATTTCCTTCCATGATAGACATATACATGTCGGTTGGGAGTAGCCACAATTGGAACTTGAACTTAATGATTCTGGTAACTTGGTTAACATAGACATATGATTAATTGGGTTATTTTGGGTGTTTGCATCTGACCATCGGAAGAGGCTTTTGCATATTTTCGTGTTCCAGGTTAGCAAACTGATTTATTACAAATATATAAGAGAATCAATTCATCATTAGAATAATATTGTGTGGAATCACAAGTATCTATTAAAGGGAGAAATAAATGATTGCTTGATTGGTTGATTGAATGTGGATTTGCTATTAAATAAATACACAAACAAAAATGCTAAGGAAAATAAACAAAAGACACAAACATTTAGGGTTGTGATTCCACACATAATTATTCTAATGATGAATTTATTTTCATATATATGTGTAATAAATCAGTTTGTTAACCTAGAACATGAAAATATGTAAAAGCCTTTTCTGATGGTCAGATGCAAACACCCAGAATAACCCAATTAATCATATGTCTATGTTAACCAAGTTATTTGAATTCATTAAGTTCAAGTTCTAATTGTGGCTATCCCCGACCGATAGGTATATGTCTATCCTTGAAGGAAATCTACTTAAGGGTCACCGTGCCCTAAGTTGAGATCGTGAGCTATTGAATCTAAGACTGAAACCTAAAATCCTTTTTTCAAGTTCATTTTAAGTTTACCACATCAATATTATTGGTGATCAGGCAACAAGAAGCATTAATCACGTTCAACACAAACTGGTCTGCTATACTGCAGCTTAATTACAAACTTATGCACGCGGACCAGGGTACCTATGGACCCTAGGGAAGAGATGATGCAACCCACCACTGCATAGACTGCTCGAATCATCCAACAACTCCGAGCAGATAGGCATGCTCATGTTGGATCATCCTCATCAGCACATGTACCACCACAACAACCTCAACCAGCGCGAAGACCATCGCGATCTCGCTCCATATCACAACGAGTATATCGGTTAGAATCTCGGGTAGACTACATAGCTCAATTGCTTCAGCAAATGGCACATCATCAAAGATTGAATGATGATAAAATTCTAGCCTATCCAAGCGACAACAGCGATGAGGACGAGGAAGCTGAGGATTGAACAATCACGGTAACATTGTTCCTTTATCTTTATTTTATTTTGTAACGCATTGGGGACAATGCTAGGTTTAGGTTTGGGGGTGAGGTTGTTTATGTTTATTTGTTTTCTCCGTCAATTTTTTTCACTCCTGCATATTTTTATTCTCTATATGTCGTGTGTTTTGCATATTTTGTGTGTTTTATTTTTTGCATGCTTTATTTTTAAAAAAAAAGAAAAAAAAAAAAAAAAAAAATGAAAAATATATATATAATCTAATGATGAGATTGTTTGTCTTAGTAAAAAATTCTATGAAAAGATAAATGCTAATTTCACTTTTATCATATACTTTGAACATAATATCTAGGTTAGACTCTTATGCACTTAAAAAATAGTTTTGTAACAGTTAGATAATAAGGAATTGACAAAGTGACTAGTTGAAATAATCGGTGGTTGATGAATGACCGTTTTCTTGAATATCTGTTTCTGTCTGCAGCTATTTTTGATGTGAGGAATGATGATAAAAAAAATCTTGTGTCGCGATACGTAAAACCCAGCGTGTCGCGACACATTGACCTAACCCGTGAAGACCTAAGTTTTAGGGCGTCGCATTGCGACGCATAAGCACTACCGGTCGCGACGCAAACGCGATATCAGGTCTTAAATCAATAGCCGACGCGTTCTCTTTTCATTTTCATTTCATCATCTTTTTCATGTTTCTTCATCTTTTCTTCATTTTCTTCACCTAAGACTTGATTTCTCCTTCAAATCACTCAACCAACTCATTAAAACTCCAAATCTTCCATTTCCCAATTCATTTTATCTCATTTTCTCTCTTCTTCTTTTTGACAAAATGCGAATCTTTTAAACATATTCATTAAGATGTGTCTCAAGAGTTGATTCCTTACTTTGCCATCTCTAATGAATTGAATTTTTATCTTCGCGATTTTGTCAAATTTTATTCCATGATAACCTTGTTTTCACTGATTTACTTTGCTTTAAATGCTCCGTCTATAGTTTTCCCTGCAAAAATAACACAAAATTTAAAACTCTACAACATGTGTGCACAAAATATAAAAATAAAAAATAAAAATAAAAATTGTGCATGGGTTGCCTCCCTGCTAGCGCTAAATTTATCGTCTTCAGCCATACGTGACTGAAGTCCATCCGTCAATGAGGTTTTAGTGTGGTTTTGGACGTTTGATTAAAGACAATCTCATGAGCGTTGCTTTTGAAGGGTCTCTTCCTATAATAAAGTGGTAAAAAGTTATAAAAAAGAAGTGATTGCATGACTCAGAACTAGCACTCGATAACAGGTAGCTCCCCCAGTAACTAGAAAAAATCCCAAGCACACTCAAAAAGGCTTCTTACCAGAAAATGAGGGCGCTCACTTTCAGTGCTTGTGCCACATTTTTAAACTTTGTCGTTCCAATGGTTCCTGAAAAAGAAGGTCTTGTATGGTGCTTGACTTTCAATAGAAGTTCCATTATGTCAAGTTTTTGGGCGGTGTCTTTGATTTGTACTCCCCAATACAATGATGTTTCTCCTGAATGTATGAGATCTTCAATGTGGTCAGATATTTGCTCATTCATTTGCTATGCATCTTGCCCCATCATTTCTTCACAGATATATTTTAAAATTTCCACATTTAGCTCTTCATTTGTCATCTGTGAAATGCATACTCCATAAGTATCAACCTGAGGATGTAAAGATATGTCTGGTTGTAGGTCTTTATCCTATGTGGTTGGTATGAATGGTTCAGGTAGCTATTCTTCAAACATCAGTGCAATGCACGCTCTAAGATCTTCATTTTGAGGATGCA
This sequence comes from Zanthoxylum bungeanum, assembly GCA_019454045.1. NCBI lineage: Eukaryota > Viridiplantae > Streptophyta > Magnoliopsida > Sapindales > Rutaceae > Zanthoxylum > Zanthoxylum bungeanum. Next base: position 40,521 of record SKCR01028222.1, read on the forward strand.
GAGTTTCATCCTCACTTGTTGGTGTAGTTGGTACAAATATCTCTGCTTCTTGTTCCTCATCAGAGGCCGGTGAATAATAAGATCAAATTGAGATTCTGTTTGTTCAGGCTCCTGAACTGATACCTCGGATTCTCGATACTGCTCAGACTCTTCCTCTGTTAAGGTATCATCGTGAAATGTTTGGTATTCGAAGGCTTCTTCAGTGTTATTTGAATTTGTTCCGTAAGGTATGTAGTTCTAGTTGTTGATTATTTGTCTCAATTCATTTACCATCCTATGTAAGGTTTTGATTTGATCCAGAAACGTTGCATCATGTTTAGCTTCCCGTTTCTTGAGCCTGTTCATCAACTGTCTTCCCAATGATGGTTCTAGTCCTTGAAGATCGTAGGTTGATGGTGGATAAGATGGAAAAGATGGTTCAGTGAAATATGTCGGTTCATCATACCATGAAGGATTCTGATAGTTCTGCCAACCTGAATTGTAGTTGTACGTGCAATGATTGCTATGGTGGTTACTATTACATATCTCACATCTGATCGTTGTGTTCTGAAATGGTTGAGCAAATATTGTTGACCGGTGCGTAATCACATGCGTATAACGCAAGCGCACGTATCGTTCAAGTAGTATAAAAAGTATCGATCCCACGAGGTCTTAAAACCTTTTATTATCAATTTATTAAGTTAAATGTTTACAGGTATCTAATGGATTGATTGTTTGATTGAGTGGTGACTTTAAAATTAAAACAAGTAAATAAAATTGCTTGAAAGTATATTGAAGAAAAATCAAATTTATAAAACTATCCAGGGTTGTGAATCCTTCCAATATTTTTTTAAAAGATGAAGTGTTTATTTTACATTTGTGTAATATATTGGTTTATTAACCTGGAACACGAAATTATGTAAAAGCCTCTTCCGATGGTCAAATACAAATACCCAGTATAACCCAATTAATCATATTCCTATGTTAACCAAGTTATCTAAATTTATTAAGATTAAGTTCCAATTATGGCTACCCCCGCCCGACATGTATATTCCTATCCTATAAGGAAATCAATTAAATGGTTATCTATCCTCAAGGAAGATCGTTGGCTATTAAGTCTAAGGTCTTAAACCTAAAACCCATTTTCCAAGTTCATTTTAAGTTTACCAGTTCAATTTTATTAATGGCCAGTTAATAAAAAGTATTAGGATTAAGACTCAATAAATAAACATTTATATTACCAAAATTGTAATTTAACCCCTTATAAACCGGTGATATTGGATTTCATCACAACCTCAGATAACTGGCTTAGTTACGACACATATTTACGGGTAGTAAAAACTTAAATAAAATAAAAGACATAAAGTAAATGCTGAAAAGTAAATTGCTGAAAAGTAAATGACGGAAAGTAAATGCTGAAATTAAATATTGAAAATTAAATGCTGAAAAGTAAATGCTGAAAGTAATTACTGAAAAGTAAATGCTGAAAAGTAAATTTCTAAAAGTAAATTGCTGAAAAGTAAATGTTGAAAGTAAATTGCTGAAAAGTAAATAAAGTAAAAGTACAATAAAAGAAAATGCTGAGGTAAAAGGATCCACTTTTATTACTTCTATTTTAGATATCTCCCTTAATATAATATATTAACTTTGCATGATAATTACCAACCAGCCATATAGGCGGTATCCAGATTAAGTCAAATTAATAATTAATTACCAACCGACCAATCAGACGGTATCTAGTTTAGTCATGTTAAAACCAATTTAAATAATTACCAACCGACCAATATGGCGGTATCTTCGTTAAGTCAGGTTTTAACTAGTTTATATATTATAATTAAGGGAGATTAATCTAAATATTAGTAATAAAAGTTTTACCTTTTACCCCAGCAAAGGGGAGTTACCTCCTCATTACTGAAAAGTAAAAACTGAAAATTAAGGAAAGAAAAGTATTATGCGTAAAAGTAAATTGCGGAAAGTAAAAACTGAAAAGTAAAGAAAAGAAAGTGTGAAAGCGGGAATTAATTACTGAAAGCTGTAAATAAACAAACAAGATACAATCTTCTTAGTATTCTTAAGGAATTCATTAGAAGAAATTATGAATTTACATATGAAATGGCTTGGTATTTATAGGCAAAATTTTACCTCCATCAAATCATCCACCCAATCCATTATTAAATGATCCACTAATTGCTCCACCAAATCCATTCATTAAGATGTGTCTCAAGAGTTGATTCCTTACTTTGCCATCTCTAATGAATTGAATTTTTATCTTCGCGATTTTGTCAAATTTTATTCCATGATAACCCTGTTTTCACTGATTTACTTTGCTTTAAATGCTCCGTCTATAGTTTTCCCTGCAAAAATAACACAAAATTAAAAAATCTACAACATGTGTGCACAAAATATAAAAATAAAAAATAAAAAAAAAAATTTTGCATGGATTGCCTCCCTGCTAGCGCTAAATTTATCGTCTTCAGCCATACGTGACTGAAGTCCATCCGTCAATGAGGTTTTAGTGTGGTTTTGGACGTTCGATTAAAGACAATCTCATGAGCGTTGCTTTTGAAGGGTCTCTTCCTATAGTAAAGTGGTAAAAAGTTATAAAAAGAAGTGATTACATGACTCAGAACTAGCACTCGATAACAGGTAGCTCCCTCAGTAACTAGAAAAAATCCCAAGCACACTCAAAAAGGCTTCTTACCAGAAAATGAGGGCGCTCACTTTCAGTGCTTGTGCCACATTTTTAAACTTTGTCGTTCCAATGGTTCCTGAAAAAGAAGGTCTCGTATGGTGCTTGACTTTCAATGGAAGTTCCATTATGTCAAGTTTTTGGGCGCTGTCTTTGATTTGTACTCCCCAATACAATGATGTTTCTCCTGAATGTATGAGATTTTCAATGTGGTCAGATATTTGCTCCTTCATTTGCTATGCATCTTGCCCCATCATTTCTTCACAGATGTATTTTAAAATTTCCACATTTAGCTCTTCATTTGTCATCTGTGAAATGCATACTCCATAAGTATCAACCTGAGGATGTAAAGATATGTCTGATTGTAGGTCTTTATCCTCTGTGGTTGGTATGAATGGTTCAGGTAGCTCTATTCAAACATCAGTGCAATGCACGCTCCAAGATCTTCATTTTGAGGATGCAGAGTTTCATCCTCACTTGTTGGTGTAGTTGGTACAAATATCTATGCTTCTTGTTCCTCATCAGAGGCCGATGAATAATAAAGATCAAATTGAGATTCTGTTTGTTCAGGCTCCTGAACTGATACCTCGGATTCTCGATACTGTTCAGCCTCTTCCTCTGTTAAGGTATCATCGTGAAATGTTTGGTATTCGAAGGCTTCTTCAGTGTTATTTGAATTTGTTCCGTAAGGTATGTAGTTCTAGTTGTTGATTATTTGTCTCAATTCATTTACCATCCTCTGTAAGGTTTTGATTTGATCCAGAAACGTTTCATCATGTTTAGCTTCCGTTCTTGAGCCTGTTCATCAACTGTCTTCCCAATGATGGTTCTAGTCCTTGAAGATCGTAGGTTGATGGTGGATAAGATGGAAAAGATGGTTCAGTGAAATATGTCGGTTCATCATACCATGAAGGATTCTGATAGTTCTGCCAACCTGAATTGTAGTTGTACGTGCAATGATTACTATGGTGGTTACTATTACATATCTCACATCTGATCATTGTGTTCTGAAATGGTTGAGCAAATATTGTTGACCGGTGCGTAATCACACGCGTATAACGCAAGCGCATGTATCGTTCAAGTAGTATAAAAAGTATCGATCCCACGAGGTCTTAAAACCTTTTGTTATCAATTTATTAAGTTAAATGTTTACAGGTATCTAATGGATTGATGTTTGATTGAGTGGTGACTTTAAAATTAAAACAAGTAAATAAAATTGCTTGAAAGTAGATTGAAGAAATATCAAATTTATAAAACTATCTAGGGTTGTGAATCCTTCCAATATCTTTTAAAAGATGAAGTGTTTATTTTACATTTGTGAAATATATTGGTTTATTAACCTGGAACACGAAATTATATAAAAGCCTCTTCCGATGGTCAAATACAAATACCCAGTATAACCCAATTAATCATATTACTATGTTAACCAAGTTATCTGAATTTATTAAGATTAAGTTCCAATTATGGCTACCCCCGCCCGACAGGTATATTCATATCCTATAAGGAAATCAATTAAATGGTTATTTATCCTCAAGGAAGATCGTTGGCTATTAAGTCTAAGGTCTTAAACCTAAAACTCATTTTCCAAGTTCATTTTAAGTTTACCAGTTCAATTTTATTAATGGCCAGTTAATAAAAAGCATTAGGATTAAGACTCAATAAATAAACATTTATATTACCAAAATTGTAATTTAACCCCTTATAAACCGGTGATATTGGATTTCATCACAACCTCAGATAACTGGCTTAGTTATGACACATATTTACGGGTAGTAAAAACTTAAATAAAATAAAAGACATAAAGTAAAATGCTGAAAAGTAATTGCTGAAAAGTAAATGACGGAAAGTAAATGCTGAAATTAAATATTGAAAAGTAAAAGCTAAAAAGTAAATGCTGAAAGTAAATTACTAAAAGTAAATGCTGAAAGTAAATTTCTAAAAGTAAATTGCTGAAAAGTAATGTTGAAAGTAAATTGCTGAAAAGTAAATAAAGTAAAAGTACAATAAAAGAAAATGCTGAGGTAAAATGATCCACTTTTATTATTTCTATTTTAGATATCTCCCTTAATATAATATATTAACTTTGCATGATAATTACCAACCAGCCATATAGGCGGTATCCAGATTAAGTCAAATTAATAATTAATTACCAACCGACCAATCAGGCGGTATCCAGTTTAGTCATGTTAAAACCAATATAAATAATTACCAACCGACCAATATGGCGGTATCCTCGTTAAGTCAGGTTTTAACTAGTTTATATATTATAATTAAGGGAGATTAATCTAAATATTAGTAATAAAAGTTTTACATTTTACCCCAGCAAAGGGGAGTTACCTCCTCATTATTGAAAAGTAAAAACTGAAAATTAAAAAAAGAAAAGTACTATGCGTAAAAGTAAATTGCGGAAAGTAAAAACTGAAAAGTAAAGAAAAGAAAGTGCGAAAGCAGGAATTAATTACTGAAAGCTGTAAATAAACAAACAAGATACAATCTTCTTAGTATTCTTAGGAATTCTTTAGAAGAAAGTATGAATTTACAAATGAAATGGCTTGGTATTATAGGCAAAATTTTGCCTCCATCAAATCATCCACCCAATCCATTATTAATTGATCCACTAATTGCTCCACCAAATCCATTATTAATTGCTCCACTAATTTCTTATCATATTGGTGGTGATTTGATAATTTTTATTATTTATTTGTTAATTTATTTTTTGCTTTGAAAAGACTTTAATAATTACACACAACACACTTATGGATGGTTCATCAATTTCGGGCATGAAATATTCCAAATTCGAAATTATTTTGTCTTTAAAAGTTGTATATCTTTGAGTCTTCTTTAATCTGGAACTTGAATCAGCTCAATCCGATATCGGAGTAAAACGTTATACCCAAACTACGACATATGCGCAAAATTGGAATTTACAAAACTGTACTTCGTTAAAACGCCCTTTCAAGTTTCCAATCTCCAAAATTATATGTCAAGTCCAATTTTTGCCCTTATTTGACCCAGATTTCGTCCTAAATAATTTCATTGTGTCTCAATATTATTTTATCTGCAAAATAAATTAAAACACATCAAAATGTTCATCAAACCCGAGAAACTAAACAAAATATTAAGTAAAAGTTGAGGTAAATATTGATTTATTTTTCGCTCATCAGTTGTGTTGAATGGCTCTGACATCCATGGATAGTTGTTGGGCTGGACAACAAGCCTCAGAAAACGGACTGTTGCTCCCTGATTTGGGGTGTATCTTCACCTCGTAAAGCTTG
>SKCR01028223.1:0-46511 GCA_019454045.1 Zanthoxylum bungeanum
ACTAGTGACTGCAGTGTAACACTTGTCCTCGAACTAGGTCTCCAAAAACGGCACATGGCTCACCAAAAGAAGAATCCTGCAAAAGAACTGGGAAGTGGTGGGGGTGAGTCCAGAGGATCTCAGTGAGTGAAGCTACAAAATAAGAAACATAATCAGAATATTTATATGAATCATTTATACTTAAAACATATCTGAAAACTTTCCTTGAAAATTGTTTTTTTTTTTTTTTTAAACTGGGAAAATCATTTTTCTGAAAACTTTCCGAGAAAGATATCTCAGGTGCTGTAGAAAAACTTGACACATGGGGGCATTACGTATCGCAATCCCCTCATACGCCTAACTGGAACCAGAAGTGCAAATCCATGACTTTGGGGAGTTACGTACCGCCGTCCCCCAAAGCATGCCACTCATGTCCCTAAAACTGGTGGTCTTGGGGCGTTACGTATCGCCGTCCCCCCAAGCCACTAAACTAGAACTGAGGGTGTGGATTTATGCTACCCTCCAAGTTCTGAAACTATGGTCTAGGGGCATTACGTATCGCCGTCCCCCTAGCTCTAAACTACGTGTGCACACGGCCTCTGTCCGTCAATTCCATAAGTAAAAGCTGAGGTGAGTTTTTCCCCCATGCCTCGAAAAATATAAAAATAGTACTGTTAAACTTTTAAAATTTTCAAATCAAATCTCACTTAATACGTAACTAATAATTAAATAAGGCTAACGCCCTAAAACTTTAAAAATAAGATTGAAACAATAACAAGTGTATACAAATCAACTTTGAAAGAAAAAGCATCCACTCACAGATTGAAGTCCGGTTAAGTTCCCTTCACGTCGCTGGGGGCGAACAGGGCTCCTGATGAGTATCTATATAGAATACACTGAGTTAAAAACATGAGTTATAAAATGCGGTTCGAAATCAAATTAAGTCCCTTATCCTAATTGGATTTCTCCTTTAGAAATATAAAATAAAATTCAGACCCTTAATTTCGCGTTACGACTTCTAAATAAAATTCTGATTTTTCGGGTTAGCGTCACGACGCGGGTCCCCTCTGCGTCGCGACGCGCCCATGTAAAATAGATGCACCTCTCTGCCTTGGTTGCGTCGCGACGCGACGCCGAATTCTGGACAATAATTTTGTTCATTCATGACTAACCCCCAAATCTCATTCCACACCATCACAAACAAATACCATCACCTAAATATCACCTTGTCAAACTTTTAACATCATCAAATCTCATCATCCTCACTAAATTCACAAACTTGGATAACATATCTAGAATTACCCAAACACTCATTTCTTCAACACAAAACCATACAATCTTCCTTATTTTCAAATCATCAACTCACCACAATCATCCAACTACTAAAATTCAAAAATACCAAAGTTTGGGTCAAGCAACCTTACCTTGTTTCAATGTCTTTTCTTTCTTAACTAAGCACCTTGCTCTCATATTTCTTATTTTAAGGTTTAATTTGATGGAATTTACCATTGATAAGCTTTGATTCTTGCTAAGAAAATACAACTTGCTCTCTTTCTCTCCTCTCCCCTACTCACGTTGGTGCCAAGAAAGAAATGAAGAAGTGATTTTCTCCTTGTTGTTATTTAAGCATTTTCTAGAGAAGTCTAGTAAAATTGATGTTGTATTGTTTTGGGCCTTGGCTTCTATTTTCATTTCTTTCCAAATTTATTTTTGGGCCTTAAAAAAGAAATAAATAAAGTTGGGCTAAAAATTCAAGTATTTGGTCCCTGTCTCTAAGTCGATCCCAGAAATATTTACTATCCCGAAAAAGAAAATCCCAAGTGTCACTAGCCGAACAAAACATTTGGGGTCGTTACAGAATGACCACTATGCTACTCGACTCGAGAAAATTCATATTGATGGTTGTGTACCATCTATTAGGAAATCTTCGGTGAGTTATTCAGTGTTTATCAAATAAACACCTACATGTCTATACGAGTCTCCCGAGACTTATGGTTTATTGGGATAAACCATCGGACCAAGTCATGATATACGACATGTACTGGTCTCAACGGATTTTACTAACCGACCCGTGTCAGTAAATCTTGACCAGTAACTTTATTTGAGAATATACAACTTATAGTGACGCTTCCCATTGTCAATTACAAACTACGTTGTAATTACGCACTACGTTGTAAATACTAGGGTCTTTGTCTAATATATACATATCACTAAATCATATTTAGTTTCAATCTAATCGTAATTAGATCGAATATGTATATAAAAGCAAGAGGTGCTACCATTAAGTAAGTAATATTATGGAAACAAGAATTGTTCGTATTTATGAATCAGACATAAATACGATCTGGATTGGCATTCCAAGCACCAACCCTAACATGAACATCTCTTATTTATAGATGAAATTTTACAAACTTTCTCCATCATTTTCTCCACCATTTCCTCCATCATTTTCTCCACCATTCCATCCACCATTTCTCCACCAAATTCTCCACATGTTTGGTGGAGAAATTGACAAATATTTTTTTTATTTTTTTTATTTGACAATGACTTTTATATATAACACACTTTGGCTTCTTTGTCAATTTCGGTCTTGAAAACTTCAAAATTAGAAAATCTTGCCAGCAGTAAAGTTGTAGATCTTTGAATTTTCTTTCATCTGAATCTGGAATCACTTCAATCCGATATCGGAGTAAGAAGTTATGGTCAAAATACGAACATTACACATGGCTGAAATTTCAGAAGTTGTACACTATTAGAACGCCATATTAAATTTCTGGCTTACAAAATCCAAATGTCAAGTCCATTTTTCTAGATATGCATCTAAAGTATTATTTCACCTACATAAGAGATAAAAGTCACAATAAAAATATATAAAACGTAAATTTAATTATTATACTAAATTAAGGGGATTAATGAAACTATAAATGTAAAATGATTGATTTTTCTTTTAATAAATATGTATTTTTTAGTGTTCATCAATATGCATAAAATAATTATATATGTAAAATATAAATTTCTAAACCATTCATGATTATCTCCTTACCTAAAATATCTAATTTTTGACACTCTTGTCTACTAGTTTTTTTTCTTCTTTTTACCACTATTGACTTGAAGGTTTGATCCTCTAAAACTTGTCAACACAACTTTCTTCAGTCAGAAACTAAGTCACTAACAGAAACTAGTCACTAACAGAAGTATTGACAAAAGAAACAGTTGCTTGCCTAAGACGCAACATACGTACTTCAATCCTTATAAGTTAAAGGCACGCAATTCAACCAAATAAACTGCATCTTATCTGAGTAATGATAAAAGAAAATGAGGTATGAGGTTCTTCTCATCTATCCCCATTTGGGGAGCGTTAACGCTTAACATTAACGTTTTAATGCTCTACCAAATGAGTAAGTTAACGTTAGCGTTAACGCTCATAAAATCATAATCTTACAACATGAGATTATTTTTTGACACTAACTTATATCACGGCGTTGTTATATAACTTATAAATTAGTTTATACTGTCTGATAATATTCTCTACCAAACGCATCCTATATATTGCTGCTTTTATCATCCCTCTCGTGTATCCAACAATGGAGAACGGGTGCACAGTCAGTTTGCACACCCAAAATTCATCCACAGAGAAACTCAAACTCTAATTCTAGCTCCACACTTTCAGTTTATAATATGAAAATCAGTCGAAGAGATTCTTATTCGGTTTTTTTTTCCTGCTATTTTAATAAAATTATGTGGCTATGTATATACTCCAATCATTTCCCCACCTAGTAGAAAAAGTCTTTTGTTTGATTTGTTCTATTAGTTGCAGCTTCGAAATTGTTTTTGCAAGTTATATGTTACTCCGAAGCTAAGACTGAGTTCTTCTCCATTTATCTTTATAGCTTTCCAAGATCAAGTTGTAAAGTGCAAAATGGGAAATAATTTCTTTCAATGCTTGTATTTGAACAAGTAACCAAACCAAGATAGTTCTCCACTTAAATTTCAAATTGTCACAAAGCAATGAAATTGCCTCAAATTGAATTGCTTATTTGTTCCAACCATCCATTCAAGATCCAAAAGCTTGCAAATGGATAACAATGAAAGCGTACTGAGAGTATGGAAACAAACGTACAGCCAGTTGAGAAAAACAGTGACTAATTCTGTCTCGGGAACTTGCTTGTCTTCTTTTTCAATGGTAGCATTGAGAAATTATTGATCAACGGTAGATCTTTTCTTGGTGGTGTAAGGGTAATATTCCTTGCCATTGTCTATTCTTGTAGTCTGACCTCCAGCATCGATAAGAGCAGAAGTAACTGCCAGTGCTGCGCCAGCAGAAATTGCTGATGAAATGCTCCTTCCTGCAACATGGAGAGCACATCAACCGATTTAATACGTTCGCTGATGAAAGAGTGGACAAGATTGAAATTTTAAAAAAATACTAGAGATTGAAATCATTGATCAATCATGTGCTGGGGAAGTGTAAAGATCATGTGCAATCTTTATAATCTATAAACTCTATAAATCAATTTTTCCATGAACTATACTATTAAATCCCGCATTAAACAAGAGCATCTCCCAGTTTGGCTGCGGTTCAAATATCAGCATGATATTAATTAGATTTATAGACCTTCAATGGACATATGCTTTTAAAAAACGAGGGATTTTTTCAAACTTTAACATTTTTTTGAGTGGATGGATGATAATTTCTCTATTTTCATTCAGATATCTACCAGATTCAAAATTTGAGCAGATACTGAAATAAAACTGAGAATAAGGTACCAAATTAATGCAAGGAATAATAAATTGTCAGACATGTTGGAAAAATGCTTATTTATAAGCATTTTGAGGCTCAATTTTAAGCATGGTCCACTTCGTGTTAGTGGTTGTTATTGAATGATTCGGATACTCCTCCGTGAGTACTTCGAAATGGTATATTCATATGCTTAAAATGGTGCTTGGGTGAATGAGAAATTGTTGCTCAAAGTTCACAATTTTCAAGCCTTTTGTAATTCCATAACAGCTAATTTAATTAGCTTGGTGGTTACAAAGTTTAATCTCCATAAGTGCTAATTTAATTCGCTTGGTGGTACATAGTTTAATTTCCATTAGTGCTAATTTAATTAGCTTAGTGGTTACAACAATGTGTAACATCTCCCATTATGAAATTTAATTGGCAAGTTAATTTCTATTAATTGAGATGTGTTTTTCTTTTCCTATATAAACAACATCAGATCTTGTTTTCAGAAAAATAAAAATAGAATATAGAGAAAGACATAGCACATACACGAAAGATCTTTTTCTTTGTTTTTGGAAGGGTTCAAGCACTTTTGTGGTTCGTTGGGAACGGGATTTGGTGGTGCCCATACTCGTTCGGGTTTTCCGTTGTATCCTGGGAAACAAACGTCCCAAGTTCTACTGCACCTACGGTAGGGGGCGAATTTGTTTTAAGGATATTGTTGTAATCAACAAGCCTCGGGAAAGTGAAGAAGGATCATCAATTTCAGGGTCTAACTTACAGCCTCTACCTCTACTGATCAGCCTCTACCTCTGCTGTCAGCCTCTGCCTTCAGCCTCTGCCTCTGCCATCAGCCTCTGCTGTCAGCCTCTGCTGTCAGCCTCTGCCTCTGCCATCAGCCTCTGCTGTCAGCCTCTGCCATCAGCCTCTGCTGTCAGCTTCTGCCATCAGCCTCTGCTGTCAGCTTCTGTCATCAGCCTCTGCTGTCAGCCTCTGCCCTTCAGCCTCTGCCTCCGCTCTCAGGGTCTGCCTCTGCCCTCAGCCTCCGCTCTCAGCCTCTACCGTCAGGGTCTACTCTCAGGGTCCGCCGTTAGGGTCTGTTTGAGGATAATAATTATAATTGTAATTTTGTCATATTCGGATTTCCCAATTACCGTGTAATAATTGTAATAATTGTTGTATACAGTCTTAAAACAAATTTCCGACTCTGTGGATATGGAAATCAGTCCAAACACAGTAGATCCGAATATGGCACGCCTCTTCGGCTGGCCAGAATGTTGTGGCAGCCCCCGTGGCTGACCAAAGTGCAGTGGCAGCCCCTTCGGCTGGCACACTTGCATCAGACCTCTGGGCTTAATATGGCAGCCGTTGTGGCTGGCCAAGGTATTTCTGCCTCAATGGCTAGACAACCTGTTGGACATGTGAGCCATGTCAATCCTGCTGCGGAAAAACCTAAAAAATTCAGTGGTCAGAATTTCAAAAGGTGGCAACAGAAAATGTTCTTCTACCTGACCACGTTGAACCTTTCGAGGTTTCTAAAGGAAGATGCTTCTGTACCCAAAGAGGGTGAGATTGATATCCAAGTCATCAGTGCCATTGAAGCTTGGAAACATTCTGATTCCTATGTCGGAATTATGTGCTGAATGGGCTAAGTGATTCCTTGTACAGTGTGTACGCTGGAATGAAAACAACTAAAGGGCTTTGGGAATCTTTAGATCGAAAATATAAAATGAGGGTGCGGGTACTACAAGAAATTTGTCGTAGGCCGTTTCCTAGAGTTTAAAATGATTGATTCCAAAACTGTGATAAGCCAAGTACAAGAACTGCAGATTATTCTAGCAGAAATTCATGCTGAGGGGATGAGTTTAAGTGAAACCTTCCAAGTAGCCTCGATAATTGAGAAACTACCACCTGGTTGGAAAGATTTCAAGAATTATTTAAAGCATAAGCGAAAAGAAATGAGCATTGAAGACTTGGTTCTTAAGCTAAGAATTGAGGAAGATAACCGAGTTTCTGAAAAGAGAGGTATGACTCATGAGGCCAAAGCAAATGTGTCGAACATGGCCATAAGAACAAGAACCTCAAGAACAAGGGTCAAAGATGGGTCCTAAAGGAGGAGTTTCCAAGAAATCAAAATTTCAAGGAAAATGCTTCAACTGTGACAAAATGGGTCACAAGTCTTCTGAATGCAGACTGCCGAAAAAGAAACAAGAAGCTAATGTGCTAGAAAACATGACTCAAGATGTTTCAGACATTAACTTTCTGCTGTGGTTTCTGAGGTGAATCTGGTGGGTTCTAACCCAAAAGAGTGGTGGATTGATACTGGTCGACATGTTGCTGCTCGATGTATGCTCAGCAAGGAATGTTTTCTTCATTTGAGCCTGCTGAAAATGGGGAAAAGATATACATGGGAAATTCAGCAACATCTGAGATAGAAGGTCAAGGAAAGGTGATTCTGAAGATGACCTCTGGGAAAGAGTTGACTCTGAACAATGTTCTGTATGTACCTGCAATACGGAAGAATCTTGTGTCTGGATCGCTTCTGAACAAGCATGGATTCCGGATGGTGTTCGAGTCTGATAAAGTAGTTTTGACTAAAAATGGGATGTATGTGGGAAAATGGTATGTAACTGATGGGCTTTTTAAGCTCAATGTAATGGTTGTTAAACCCAAAAATATCAATAAAGCTAGTTCTTCTGCTTATATTGTTGAGTATTCTAATCTTGGCATGGTAGATTAGGACATGTTAATTTTAATTCATTGCGAAAGTTAATTAACATGAATCATATTCCCAATTTTAAAATTGATAACAAACATAAGTGTGATACTTGTGTTGAGGAAAAACTAACAAGATCATCTTTTCATAGTATTGAAAGAAACTCTGAACCACTTGATCTAATTCATACCGATGTATGTGATTTTAATTCAATACAATCGAGAGGCGGTAATAAATATTTTATTACCTTTATTGATGATTGCACAAGATTTTGCTATGTGTATTTAATGAAAAGCAAGGACGAAGCTATAGAGAAATTTGTTCTCTATAAGAATGAAGTTGAGAACCAACTGAATAAAAGAATTAAGGAGTTAAGAAGTGATCGTGGTGGTGAGTATGTTTTCCCTTTTGAATCACTTTGTGAACAAAATGGAATCATACATCAAACCACAGCTCCTTATTCGCCTCAATCCAATGGGATTGCGGAACGTAAGAATCGTACCTTGAAAGAGATGATAAACGCTATGTTAATCAGCTCTGGCTTACCTCAGACTATGTGGGGAGAAGCTGTCTTATCAGCTAATTACCTTTTAAATAAGGTACCACGGAAAGAAGCAGGGAAAACTCCTTATGAAATGTGGAAAAGAATAGTACCTTCCTATAAATTCCTTCGAGTGTGGGGGTGTCTTGCCAAGGTAATCATTCCTCCACCTAAAAAGGTGAAGATAGGACCAAAAACTGTTGATTGCATTTTCATAGGATATGCTCATAACAGTAATGCTTATCGATTTCTTGTGCATGAGTCTAATGTACCAGATATTCACAAGAATACGATAATGGAATCGAGGAATGCATCCTTTTTCGAATACGTTTTCCTTGTAAAACTAATTCGAATTCAGATGTGCACAAACGGGCACATGAGACTATCATTGAAGATAGTCAGGACCGAGAACAAATTAATGTTCCAGAGGATCAACAAGTTGTTGAACCTGAACTAAGACGTAGCAAAAGAGCTAGAACGGAAAAATCATTTGGTCCAGATTTTCTGACATTTTTGCTAGAGAATGATCCTCAAAGCTATAACGAAGCTGTAAGGTCAGCTGATGGTGCCTTGTGGAAAGATGTCATCAATAGTGAAATTGAATCCATCTTACAAAATCACACCTGGGAGTTAGTGAATCTTCCTCCAGGATGTAAACCTTTAGGGTCCAAGTGGATTTTCAAAAGGAAAATAAAGGCAGATGGATCAATTGACAAGTACAAAGCAAGACTTGTAATTAAAGGTTATAGACAACGTGAAGGTCTTGATTACTTTGATACTTATTCTCCTGTAACGAGAATAAATTCCATAAGGATGATACTAGCGATTGCAGCGTTGCGCAATCTTGAGGTACATCAGATGGATGTGAAAACAGCCTTTCTGAATGGAGATTTAGATGAAGAAATCTACATGGAACAACCTGAAGGTTTTATAGCTCCAGGACAAGAAAAGAAAGTCTGTAAGTTAGTTAAATCCTTGTATGGATTGAAACAAGCCCCGAAACAGTGGCATAAAAGTTTGATGACACCATGTTGGCAAATGGTTTTAAAATCAATGAATGTGATAAATGCATTTATGTCAGAGAGACAGAAGTTGGCTATGTCATTTTATGTCTCTACGTTGATGACATATTGATTGAGGGAGTAATGTCAAAATGGTGAAATCTACCAAGAATATGCTGAAATCCAAGTTTGACATGAAAGACATGGGTCTTGCAGATGTCATTCTGGGAATAAAGATCTCGAGAAGTCCAGATGGACTTATTCTTGATCAGTCGCACTATGTGGACAAAATTCTTGGTAAATTCAACAATGATGATTCAGCTGTGGCTAGAACTCCCTTAGATGTGAGTTTACACCTATCAAAGAATAGGGGAGATGGTATATCTCAAGTAGAATACTCTAGAGTGATCGGGAGTTTGATGTATCTATCGAGTTGTACAAGGCCTGATATAGCTTGTACAGTAAACAAGCTCAGCAGATATACGAGTAATCCAGGGGTTGATCACTGGAAAGCAATAGTGAGAGTACTTAGGTACTTACGTTTTACTCGTAATTATGGGTTGCACTATCATAGATATCCAGCTGTAGTCGAAGGATACAGTGATGCTAATTGGATATCTGACATGAAAGACTCAAAGTCTACTAGT
The DNA here is from genome assembly GCA_019454045.1 of Zanthoxylum bungeanum. Taxonomy (NCBI): domain Eukaryota; kingdom Viridiplantae; phylum Streptophyta; class Magnoliopsida; order Sapindales; family Rutaceae; genus Zanthoxylum; species Zanthoxylum bungeanum. The sequence continues at coordinate 9,608 of SKCR01028223.1, forward strand.
GGTTATGTGTTTACACTAGCAGGTGCAGCTATATCATGGAAATCCTCAAACAGACTGTGATAGCCAGATCTACAATGGAATCAGAATTCATTGCATTAGACAAGTGTGCTGAAGAAGCAGAATGGCTTCGAAATTTTCTAGAGGATATTCCAAGTTGGCCTAAGCCAGTGCCAGCAATTTGCATTCATTGCGATAGTCAATCTGCAATTGGAATGGCACATAACAAAATGTATAATGGTAAGTCTAGACATATTCGTCGTAGACACAATACCGTTAGACAATTACTCTCTACTGGAGTTATTTCGATTGACTATGTAAAGTCAAAGGATAACATTGCGGATCCGTTAACCAAAGGGTTAAATAGAGAGTTAGTTGTGAAATCATCGAGGGGAATGGGACTGAAGCCCATTAGATAAATGTTTATTACGAAGGAAACCCAACCTTGTTGACTGGAGATCCCAAGATCTAGGTTCAATGGGACAACCTACTCGTAAAATACATAATTGGATCACTGTGGGGGGTTACCCTCTAGTCCATTCCTATGATGAAATGAAACAGTGATGCTCGTATGGATAGAGGTTAAGCAAAAGCTTTTAATGATTCTTATGCGTCGGGAATCCGAGCAGAGTATTACGAGATACTCTTAAATAAGAAATCACCTATGTGAGAGAGAAGTGGGGCCGCTTCAAAGGGAATTGTACGGGGCACAATTCTTAGAAACTCTTGCAGAACCAGGTAGATGTTCATGGCCAAAATGAACATAATAATGAGAACTCAGATGTGTAGGTAAAATATCTGTGTGATATATATTCTCCATTTACATGAATGGCAGTACAGTTCAATGACATCGCGTCAACTGTCAGCCAGTAATGAGATATATTTTCACAAGGGAAGGTTCAAAGGCTGTGGCCTACCTATCCTATGCAGGTGTTGAACCGTTGAACTCTTCTAGGTCAAAATAAAATATTTTATAAAAATAATTTTATTTGACGTTTTTCGCCAATTTCATTCATGTGGGGGATTGTTGGAAAAATGCTTATTTATAAGCATTTTGAGGCTCAATTTTAAGCATGGTCCACTTCGTGTTAGTGGTTGTTATTGAATGATTCGGATACTCCTCCGTGAGTACTTCGAAATGGTATATTCATATGCTTAAAATGGTGCTTGGGTGAATGAGAAATTGTTGCTCAAAGTTCACAATTTTCAAGCCTTTTGTAATTCCATAACAGCTAATTTAATTAGCTTGGTGGTTACAAAGTTTAATCTCCATAAGTGCTAATTTAATTAGCTTAGTGGTTACATAGTTTAATTTCCATTAGTGCTAATTTAATTAGCTTAGTGGTTACAACAATGTGTAACATCTCCCATTATGAAATTTATTGGCAAGTTAATTTCTATTAATTGAGATGTGTTTTTCTTTTCCTATATAAACAACATCAGATCTTGTTTTCAGAAAATAAAAATAGATATAGAGAAAGACATAGCACATACACGAAAGATCTTTTTCTTTGTTTTTTGGAAGGTTCAAGCACTTTTGTGGTTCGTTGGGAACGGGATTTGGTGGTGCCCATACTCGTTCGGGTTTTTCGTTGTATCCTGGGAAACAAACGTCCCAAGTTCTAATGCACCTACGGTAGGGGCGAATTTGTTTTAAGGATATTGTTGTAATCAACAAGCCTCGGGAAAGTGAAGAAGGATCATCAATTTCAGGGTCTAACTTACAGCCTCTACCTCTACTGATCAGCTCTACCTCAGCACAACAGCCTCTACCTCTGCTGTCAGCCTCTGCCTTCAGCCTCTGCCTCTGCTGTCAGCCTCTGCCATCAGCCTCTGCTGTCAGCCTCTGCCTCTGCCATCAGCCTCTGCTGTCAGCTTCTGCCATCAGCCTCTGCTGTCAGCTTCTGCCATCAGCCTCTGCTGTCAGCTTCTGTCATCAGCCTCTGCTGTCAGCCTCTGCCCTTCAGCCTCTGCCTCCGCTCTCAGGGTCTGCCTCTGCCCTCAGCCTCCGCTCTCAGCCTCTACCGTCAGGGTCTACTCTCAGGGTCCGCCGTTAGGGTCTGTTTGAGGATAATAATTATAATTGTAATTTTGTCATATTCGGATTTCCCAATTACCGTGTAATAATTGTAATAATTGTTGTATACAAGACAAAGGGGAAAAATGCCCAGGAAAGAAAGCATAGTGTTAGATTGATGCTCTAAAGCAAAAGATGCAAATCATTTAGTTATAGCACAAAATGGTTACGAGTCATATAGCCAGTTGCAGAATATATTCACCATTATTTTGGAACCAATACCCAATAAAAGTTGCTGTTTAGTGAGATTAACAATAATTCCAGCAAGAAACATTGAAGTCTAGCATTCCAGGTCCTGGCCCCAAACATTGGCATTTTCAAGCAATCTAAGAAATATAATGAATTAAATTCATAGAATTCAAATGAATGACATAATTTCTGGCATTACTCACAAAAAACAATGAAAAAACAAAAAAAAAAAAAAACAATCAAACAAAGATAAAAGAAAATTAAATTAAATTTATGCAACAATAACAGCTAGTTACCAGGTAAAAAGTACGCAATGTGTTGTAGTTATGTAAAGTTCTAAAGACAATAGCAAGTTTTCAAGATTTGAAGAGAGAAATTTACTTCACAAAGTAAAGAGACCAAATCATCCAAAAGCATAAATCAATGCAAGCCAAAATGTAGGAGATAAAACACTAGGTTAATTACATTTCTCATCAAGCTACAGCAAATAAAATCCATTAATTTTTGACAGTAAGAATCAAAACAAAAATAAAAAGCTAAACATATAAAGAAAGAATTCTCACCTTTGTAGCCAAGGATGGATGCCCCAGCAACAAAACCACCAACTGCTCCATTGACAAAGTCTCTCTTCATCCTGTAATGCTGCACTAACTGCTCAACCCCAATGTAAACTCCCCCAATTGCAGCAAAGGTCATCCCATAATTACCCATCATCTTCAGTGTCCTTATCAGCCCTGGGAGTGCAACTCTTCTCTCCACACGAGGGACGTCTTGCCAAGTAGCAACAACAGTACCGAATATAGTTCCAGCAACTAAACCAGTTGTTGCCCCCTTAATCGTCTTCATAATTGGCGTATCCTCATCCTCCAAGTACCTAAGCTCTGCCGGGTCCATTGCTCTCTTCTAAGTGGGTACTAATCAAATTTGCAAACAGATCAACCAGCCATCAGATCACATTCAAACTAAACTAGAGCATTACATTTCCCAAAAAAATTATTATTTATTAAAACAATGAAAAGAACTTAACCACATTGTAAATAGCTTAGTTCAACACATTTATCAAATCTTGTAACATAGCTTAGTTCAACACATTTATCAAATCAAATGAACCACTAGCAATATGCCAAGTAAATTAGCACCTAAAACCAAAGCATAATTTAATCTTTGGTGATAAAATCAAAACAATGAATTAGTTCAACATTGATAAGATAAATTCCAAGTAGTTCAAGAAGAGGATCAACTATTATCAAACCCTACAAATGTTTCCAAATAAAAAACTAATTTCAATTGGGAAATTGAAAAAAAATGGATTTTTTTCAATGAATTATTAAATTAGTAAAAAGATATAAGACGAAGAAAAGAGAAACACCTGAATAGGATGGAATTGGGAGAAGGCGAGTTTCAGCTCGAGCGCAAGAGCTAAGAGACGTGATTTTATTAAGGGAAATTATCAACGCAGCACTTTTGGTTCAGGGAAAGTACATATAACCGCCAAGAATTTTTGATAATGACATTGTATCACTAGTTTGTGTTTAGTATCAATAAATCATTTTTTTATTAATGGTGTTAAGTGAATGAGATGATGATATCTTAAAGATATTTTTGTTAAATCACTATATTATATTGAGTCCTTGATATAAAATAAAAAAAATTAGGAGGTGTAATGATATTGTCAGAATTTTTTTTGATGGTGTAGAGATAATCTTTAAAAGTAAATAATTAAAATAACAATAATAATAATAATCATATGATGATTATGACGATGCAGACCTATGATCAAATGAATCTTTCAAAATGTCAAAAAATATATGTAATATGATTTAGTATCAACAAGATAGTGAAATCATAAAACATAAATTCTCCATAAAATCTTCATTGAGGAAATTAGTTTCCATTGCAAAGTAATAGGCAAAATTGCTAATAATAAATAAACACAGCTAAAAGATAATGACTAAATAGATCTTTATAGACACACGCATATAATTCTCAACTCTCTCACCAGTCACCATACAAACGCACGCCTAAATCATCTACCATACACACACTGAGGCATTAACCTCCCTCACGACATGCACGCCTGTCACAACTCCCTCGCTCCATCAGCAACGGTGATGAATACCTATAATATATATTTTTCAAGTGTATTTACCATTGATTTTTCTCCTAAATTATGTTCTTAAATGTGTTAAATGCACTAATATTTTGTTTTATTGTTTATGATGCATTATATAAAGAATTGAACAAAAATGAGTGAAATCCCAAAATTCTCGATTTGCACCAGTGACTTCATAATTTACACAACTTTTAGTATTTTGACCATAACTTTCTCATACGATGTCCAAATGAGGTGATTCAAGTTGAGTTGGAAAAAAAACTCAATTATCTACAACTTTGTAGTTACATTAAAGACTGAATCAGACTATGTCTTGGTCAAAATTGAGTTTGAAGTTGAAGGTGATGTAATGTTGCGATATTGAGCAATGTTTTAAAAACTGGACCATTGATCAAACCGGTGATCCAAAAAGATTGAATGGGTCAGTGGTTCGATCGGTTGAACCGTTCTGAAAAACCGGTAGAAACAGACTACGTTATAAATAATTTTATTTAATTAAAAATTATAAAAAAATATTAATTTTTGGTTTTTGGTTTTAAAAATTAAAAAAATTGACCCGGTCCAGTCCGATTCACCGATTATTAACGAGTTTGATCGATTTTTTTGCTACCTAATTTTTATCACTTAACCAGACCGGAATCACGGTCGGTTCTTGGTTCGACCGGTCCAACCAACTGGTCTGATTTTCAAAAAATAATATTGAGTAAGTCAATATTGAGACATTCCAAATCAGAGAGCAAAACTAACTCAGTGTTTTGATATCCAGTAACTGAATATCGCAACATCATCCAATATCCCGTCATTGAGACCCCAGTGTCACAACATCATCCAATATCGCGACATCAATGCGTAAAACTCCAAAACTGAATAGAAAATTTGGTTTTTATGATATCTATATAATGGGAACGACTAGGGTTACTTTATATATATATTTTGGGAGGAAAATAAGCCTCTTATGAGGTAAAAATTCTCTCTAAATATTAACTATTCAAGAACAACCAAGAATAAGAATCAAGAAGAGAACATTGAAAAACTTAGAGATTGAAGATCGACAACATTTATAATTTATTTTCTTTATCAATTGTTTGTTATTTGTTATGTTGAATATCACGATGATTTTGTTAATCTTCTTAATCATGAACCATATATTGATCTATGATTACAATGGAGCTTAATATGAACTTTTGTTAATTGAATCTCTTTTATAATTGATTTGTGACATTTTATTTGAATTGTTTATCATTCTTTTTACTTAATGTATTATATTACTTGATCACCAGTAGGATAGTTGTGGTAAACCCTAATGAACTTGGAAAATAGAGTTTTGGTTTAGCCTTAGAAATTGATAACGCATGATTTTATTCATAGAATCGATTTCCCTGCAAGATAAGAATATACATGTAGGGATGTGTGATCATAATTAGAACCTGATCGTAATGAGTTTGGCTTATATTAATTATCATAGGAATATAGATAATTGTAACACCCCGCCAGAGGAAGAATGCTACCGGCAGGAGACATGATTGACCCATCTCCACAAGCCTCTGAATTTACCGAAAATTCGGCATTATGTATCCTAAAACTGGACAACCTAGATCACAGTCCAGCATCAGAAGGAATCTAAAAATACATCAAACAAATAAAAGGACCTCAGGTCCACTCAAATCTCATCAAAATCATCACCTAAGGGCTCCGTGCCCATATCATCTATCAACACTCAAGGGCTATGTGCCCACAATATCATAAACAATCAAAACATTAACTTATTAAATACAATCCACCTGCTCAGCACGAAAACAACAGAACATCAATCACAACTCCTAGGCGTCTAAACCCTTTCCATGACACTTGCGAGGGTGACTGCAGTTTGGGTGATCCGTGCCTCGAGCTTGCCTTCCAAAATTGAAATGGTTGACCCATTAGATAGTCAACCTGCAAAACTAGCAAACTGGTTTGATATGAGTTATAAAAACTCAGTAAGTAACCATCTACAAGCAAACAAAACATATAAGTCAACCACATTAGAAGTTTTGTCAAATTTACTAAGTTACGACGAGTTCAGAGTTATCAACTTTTTTTATCATTTATACTTTATTTACGTCATGGTTTTATATTTTCATGTCCACACACATGCCAATCTCATAACTAACATTCAAAGCATAAAAAGGAAAACTCGAATACCATAGAGTATATTGTTTAACATTAATTCCACTTCAATCACGTAAAATACGAAGTCATACATCTATACTTTTATCACAAATATCCATATTTGAAATATCATCAAATCGACAAGTTAAACAAACTTTCTTCATTTTGAAATAACCTCTTTCAATTCAATACAAACTTTCTTAATGACTTAACATTCAAGATCATATGTATTTACACATACCGTGACACATCTCTCTTATATACATGTAAAAAAAACAATTCTCAAGTTAACACATATACATACACACCAATACAACTTAACAAACATGCTTTATAACATCAATACTTACATTAGCTTTCAAATTCATTCACTCATTTCACATAAGCATACATCATCCATATATTTTACGAGTTCTACCATACACACATACACACAGTCACACATACAATCATCATGCAATCAACCACAAAACACTCATAACAATCAATACATCAAAGAACATACCATCAAACAATGCATACATATGGCCGACTCACTCATACAATGCTCGTACGAGACTCATTACCTATTTTAGAATATGTATGAGATGAATTCTGTCCGAACAGATTCCTATCCTGCTCGACTACTATGCCACGAAATCATCACCCAATTTAACTTACATTCATGTATACATATCACGGCACACCAAACTCATTGCAAGACTTTTCATACATAAACACATCCATAACAAACACTCTAAAACATCATTCAAACACCCACGTACATACACGTGTTTCAAACATAAGAATATACATATTACTTCGACTTCACGTACCATAGCCTTTACCAATCTCCATGTCTTAACATCATAGGCATATACAAATACATGTTCATACACTTATACCTTTCCATATTCATTCTTATACATGCGTTTATATCGATACAAGTTCATACCCTTACATACCTTCATATATATACACACCATTAAGATTTCATGCAGTTACATGCATCAAAACATACATGTAGCCATTAAACTTATCAATCTTTTCAAAATACATATCATAGTATTATCCTTGAGCACTCCACTTCAAGACACATCAATACATACATTACATACACACATACATTATCATCATCAAACTACTTATTTCATATCATAATAATAACGAAAATCCATACATGTGATGGTCGACTAACTCAACTATACACGATCTCGAAATCCTTTCTCAAATCCATCTTGTAACTATCCTAAACCTTTCAATCGTTCCCCTCACACACATATATATATATATATATATGTTTTTTTTTTTAAAAAAAAAAGAATTACGAAATGAACAATTCGAAAACTCATCGCATGAGTTACTTACCTGACTTCGCGAGCACTCCAGGTCCTAGTCAAGTCTGCCAAAATAAATGGCGAACATCGTCAGAATCGTGATTTACGGTATTCTCGACTAAACTACGACAAAATCTCGGATATTTCCAGAATAACCAAATTAAGTCTGGTTTCAATACTTTCAGTTTCAATAATCTTAAAACACCATTACAAACAATTCCAAGCTGCTAGTTTACCTAAATTCTCGATTTATGTATTTTTGGAAAATGTTCCGAAAAATTTTCCTCAAACGCTACGAAGGGTTCCGAACTAGGGGTGTTCATAGGGTCGGGTTGCGGCAAGGACCCGACCCGATCCGATCGGGTTCATAAAAAAATTTGTAAATTTTGACCCGACCCGAAATTTTCGGGTTGGGCAACAGGTTTGATACTAAAACCCGATCCGACCCTATACAAATTTTATTATTTTTCTAAAATTTTTAATATTTTTCTAAAATTTTTACTATTATTTCATTTGTTTATTACTTTTTTTTTTGTATTAAAACTTTATATATATGATAATTTTTGGAACATAAAATAACTAATATGCATAGTTCAAAATAATTAATTTATTAAAAAAAATTATTTTTTTAAATGACCCGACGACCCGACCCGACCCGAACCCGATCGGGTTCCACTTCCCCGAGACCCGACCCGCAACCTGATTTTCCCTTGACCCGACCCGATCGGGTCTAATAAAATTTTAAAAAACCCGACCCGACCCGACCCGTGAACACCCCTATTTTGAACCCTTCGAACCTACCCGAATTTATCCAAACATGTTTATAATATCATAAATAACTAATAACTAACTTTAAAATCGAAACAAATCTTAATATCCAAAAACCCAATATTATCGGAAACTAACATATTCTGTCGGATTGAGCAAACTCGTTCCATTATCACTCGGATTCTACCAAATACTCATATTCAATGTATTAATACTCAATCAATTCAATTTATATCAATACTCTACGCTATAAAACTACTGGATACATCCGAACATTTAACTATAAAATTGAAATTTGCGGATTCACACCGGAAGGTCTTACCGAGATTTTGAGGCCATATACGAACTCTAAATGATCCCACAAACGCGCTAGAATCGACGAAATTCTGATCGGAGCTATTGTTCATCGTGGGCCACTATTCATCCGAATCTTCATTCCTCGATTCGCGTGCAATCATGCACGGAACAGAAAATCCGTCATTGCCACTTATAGTACTCTTTGAGAGCTTCGATTTGGTGGGTGGCTTGGGCTGTGAAACGGAACAACGAGCCGGAATCGAGAGACCCATGTGCACGCGTTATCCTCTATTTTTCTCTCGCTGCCCGGCGGCGGCGATCTGGGGCCGCCGCTGGCCAACTTCAGACGGGGGGTGCTGGGCGCACCCCCCTGGGCCAGCGGCCGACCAATGGTGGCCGGCTGGCCGGCCCGCGAGCCTGAAGAACCCAAATGTGTTTTGAGGGGGAGGGGTCGACTTATGGGATTTTTGTTTCTTATGCCACTTTTGCAATCAGATGAAACTATGAGATATTTATAAGAGTTTTTGAAATTTACATTCAGGCCCCCGCGAAATTGTAATCAGGTCTCTGCCATGGAACGTTCTAGAAATTTCGTATTTTTGAAGCTATTCTGATGCGAATTTCGAAAAATATTCAACACGAAAGTTGTTCGTCTCGGAAAAACGAGTCCGATGATTTAAAAATCAACTCAATCGAAATTTGTTTTCTATCTTTATAGCTGAGACAAGATACTTTTACGCGTATAACTATAAAATCAGAAATCGCGTAACCGGTTCTCGAATCCACGTGTTTTCCAACGCACCAATTTTCACTTTGAAATATTCCAATCTATTTCCTAACACATAAACTCTGTTTTTTTATACCATCCCGTTCCAAATCCTTAACTTTAATTCAGAAACCTTCCGGGTTCCGAAAAAATCGAGATATTACAATAATTGAACTATGTTGAGAGTTTCTACTTGACCATCGAAAGAGACTGATAGATAACTTTATATTCTAGATAACTTTATATTCTAGGTTAATAATTGATGATTGTTGATCAATTATAAAGAGACGAGAAAGATTTAAAGAAATATTATGAGAAAGTTCTGATCCTAAATTCTTATTACCTTGCTACTTTTCGCTTGTTTATTATTTACTTTACTTACTTTTACTTTAATTTAGTAGTTAATACCTCTTTCTTCATAATCGTTAGTATAAATAGGATTATAGTTGATAAAACTTAATATTCGACATTAATAACAATTCATCGTGAGATCGATATCTTTTTATATTACTTGCACAATATGTTCACTTGTGTACTATAAAAAAATCACTATCAAACAGCTTCGCCAAAGCTCCCCCACACACAACCATCTAAAATAGCATTATCAGAACAATTCTCATACAATCACAAAAAAAAAGAGGTTTGAGATGTTAAATTTTGTGCATTTTCAATTCAATAATAATATGAATTTATTATAATTATATGAGTTATCATTAAATTATTATTTGTTATTTATTATTTATTTATTTTTGGAAATTATTTATGCATCACCAAGGAATCACATCACTGCATCGCATAGCCTTTATATTTTATATTAAGGAGCCACTATCATATAATAATTTGAAAAAAAAAATACTTTAGAGTCATCATTATTCACATGATACCGTTAACGGAAAGTATGGGTGATAAAACGAATTAACGAATCGAATTTGTGTCGAATACTGAACGAATCGAATCATAATGTACTAAATTCGAATTCGATTCGTTTTATTAAACGAATCTTGATATTATGATTCAGATTCGATTCGTTTAATAAATGAATATTCGTATTTGATTCGTTTACGTAAAATTAAATGAATCGAATCGAATTTAGTATTCATTTAATAAACTAATATTCACATTCGATTCGTTTACACAAAATTAAACGAATTGAATTTTGTATTCGTTTAATAAACAAATATTTGTATTCGATTCGTTATTATTCGTTTAATCAAAATTAAATACAAAATATTAGTTAGTTTTTAGGGTATAAGTAGTTAATTACGAAAATAATCTTCCTGTTAAATACTTTTGTTCAAAAAATTTAAGGGTAAAGATTCGTTTAATAAACGAATTATAAATGAATAAACGAATTGATAATCTCAAATTCGAATTAGATTCGTTTATTAAACGAATCGAATCGAAGTGACCTCATTTATTAAATAATCCATTTTTTCAAGCTCATATTCGCTTTAAAGCAAAACGAATCGAATCAAACAAATAAATGAATCTTGACCCAAATCACCCATACTGAAAAAGTGACTCATTGATACAAAACACAAATCATAAGTGGTGGATTGTCATTATCGGAAATCTATAGTAGCTATATGTATTTTCCTTAAACCTGAGGTGGTGCGGATATAATTATAAGTGACTCGTTGATACAAAATATAAATCATAAATGGTGTAGTGTTATTATCAAAAATCTACCGTGGCTATATGTATTTTACCAAAACCTGAAGTGGTGCGGAGATAATTTCCGTTTTATTAATTGCAGTAATAACTACTAATATGCTTGAGAGCACAACGTGTCTTGACTATTTTACCATCAATCTTTTTCTCTTTTGCCGTCCGATTGCTCTTTGCCTGTTATTTTGCATTATTTTTATTTTTTAAAAATATATTTATTGTAATTTAAAATGATGAAGATAACGTTTTCAGATAAATATTGCTTTAATCATTTTTATGGAATTACTTTATAGGAAAATACTCTAAATATTGCTTTAATCATTTTTATGGAATTACTTTATAGGAAAATACTCTCAGAAAACTCCATAACTAAAAATGAAAATTATCATAGGTCTCCCTATAATTTTATTTATCATAAAAATAATAATTTTCATAATAATTTTTTTAAAAGTTTAGATGGGATGAGAAATCTCACCTATTAAGAAGAAGTGACCAACACTTCACTAAAATTAGTCAATAACTCTAGGATATATATATATATATATTAAAAAAATTATGTTTCAACTTATATAATCTATACAAGAGATGTGTAGTTTCAATTCTGCTCATAGACTCCGAAATTATGGAAGAGTCATAAAATATTTAGAACAAATATTTCTTAAAAAAATATTTCTTATTTTCTTATTGTTGATAGTTGATGAGATATAAGATTTAATGAAAATAGTTAATAAATAATGGAGAAAATTGAATATTGACCGGCGTAAACACACACGTATAACGCAAGCGCACGTATCGTTCAAGTAGTATAAAAATATCGATCCCACGAGGACTTAATTCCTACTGTTGTTATTAATTATTGAATCTATTTATTTACAAATATCTAATTAAAGGGGAGAATAGAATTGATTGCTTGATTGATTTGGTTGATTGAAGATTTGCTAAATAAATAAAAAGATAAAAGAAAATACTAAGGAAAATAATAGACACAAAAATCTAAGGTTGTGATTTCTTTTAATATCATTTAAAAGATGAAGTGATTATTTTATGTTTGTGTAATAAATCAGTTTACTAACCTGGAACACTAAATTATGTAAAAGCCTCTTCCGATGGTCAATTACAAATACCCAGTATAACCCAATTAAACCATATTCCTATGTCAACCACATTACCTGGATTCATTAAGTCTAAGTTCCAATTATGGCTACCCCCCCCCGACAGGTATATTCCTATCCTGTAAGGAAATCTATTAAAGGGTTATCTATCCTCAAGGAAGATCGTGGGCTATTAAGTCTAAGGCTGAAACCTAAAATCCCTATGTCTAGTTCATTTTAGATTTACCATTTCAATCTTATTGGTGATCAGACAACAAGAAGCATTAAGCTTAAGACTTAATAAATAAACTTTTAAATTACCCAACTATAAAATAATCCCTTATAAACCTGTGATATTAAAAGTCATCACAACCCCCCTAATTAACTAACACATAACTAGGACTATAAAAATAAAATACATAAAATAAAATGACATAAGGTAAAATGCTGAAAAGTAAATTACAATAAATAAAATGCTAAGGTAAAGGAATTACTTTTACTACTACTAATTTAGATATCTCCCATAAAATAATATATAAACTTGTGTTGAATTTACCAACCGACCAGTCTGGCGGTATCCATTAAGTCAAATTAAGTCCAACCAGCCATTAAGGCGGAACCAAAAATAAATTTACCAACCGACCAGTCTGGCGGTATCCTTGATTAGTCAGGTTTAAAACAGATTAAAATTAAATTACCAACCGACCAATATAGCGGTATTCCTTATTAAGTCAATATTTTAATTAGTTAATATATTATTTTTAAGGGAGATTAATCTAAATAGCAATAGTAGAAGAATTACCTTTCACCCTAGCTGAGGAAATTATTTCAACATGGTGAATAGTAAAAACTGTAAAAAGTAAAAAGTAAAAATTAAATTACTATTATTACAAAAAGTAATTAAAATTATTTACAAAACTAAAATAAAAAAAAATAAAAATAAAATTCTAGAGAGAGAACTCTCTCTAGAGAGAAAATCAAGAGAGAGAAAGGTGTTATGAAAACTGAAAATTCGCGGCCTATTTATAGCAAAACAAATTTTACTGTTTGGTCACTGTGCGCGCGTCGCGACGCTAAGGCGCTGCGCGTCGCGACGCTCAAATGTCGACGTGGCACAATGAGACGGCGACACGTAGCAAGGCGGCTGACTGTACAACTGACACGTGTCAAGGCGGCTAATTCTCTCAATTATTGTGATGACGTCATGCTGACGCGGAGGCGACGTGGCGATGACGTGGCGCTGACGTGGCGTGGCGGCTGACTGTACAACTGTCGGCACAATGGGATTGGCGACACGTGGCGACACGTGTCTTCTTGATTGGCTGAGGCTGACGTGGCAAGTTGACTCGATTGACTTGCTGACGTGGCTGATGACGTGGCATGACACGTGGCGATGTTGACTCGTTGACCGATGACATGGCTGATGATGAGGCGACACGTGTCATGTCAGAGTGTCGGCAGCATATGATGTTGACACGTGGCACGGCGCACGTTAGCAGATCGGATGTGATGGTGACACGTGGCACGGCGCATTTTAGCAAAGTCAAACTTTTCAAATTGTTGACCCGTTGACCATGGCGCATTTTAGCAGAACCGGCACACGCTGGGCGTCGCGGCGCGCAGTGCTCCTGCGTCGCGACGCGCAGAAGACGGAAATATCCCTGTTGACGTATTTTTGTCCGGTTTTGCCCAAATTGCCTCCAGTGCTGTCCAAACTTTATTTATCTGCAAAATAACAATAAAACACATCAAACGTTCATAAACTCAAGAAACTATACAAAAATTAAGTTAATGAGTGGGAAATAGTGATATAAATGTCACTCATCACACCCCCAAACCTAACATTTTGCTAGTCCTCGAGCAAAATACAAAATAAAATAACATAACAAAATTTAACTAAGCCATTTTTCGTAGGGATCACGGTTGCATTTAGCATATGCAACAAGCCTTTAAACCCCTAGGTGTCCCTAGTGGACGAGTGTAGTCTCGTGAGGGTTTACAGCAATGATACCCACAAACATTTTACAAAAGTAAAAAGTGTAGTAAAACTAATGCACACAAAAGCAAAAAGACAAGCGAAAAGAGAATAAAGAAAGATAGTGACTAATCAGGTGAAAATTCTACTCCAAGTTATTAGTTGTTTTGTTTCTTTCTAAATTACTAAATAAGTAAATTCTCCGATTATTTTTGCCATTCTCCATATACACAGCCAACAAAATATTAATCAACTCATTTTTGCCCACAACAGTCATAAGTGCAGTTGATAAGAGAGTAATATTTTTGTCCTAAAGTTCTATCAGATTTCACACCTTTGTGTAGCAATGGAATAATTTTCTGATTTTTCTGATTTTTTTTCTTGATTTTTTTCTCTTTTATTTTTTATTTATATACAATACCTTCCGTCTATGTAGCGAGCTTTGGGTCGGTGGCTCCCAAACCAGTTGGCTTTAGGGCACCAGGTGTTAAGACACCCTACGAACTTAATTACTCAGACTTCAGATATATATATTTTTGCAGCATCTTCGATCCATGTAACGAGCTTTGGGCCAATGACTCCCAAACCAGTTGGTTTTAGGGCACTAGATATTAAAAATACCCTTACAGACTTAATAACTCGGATCTCGGACGTTTTTTTTTTTTTTTTTTTTTTTTTTTTTTTACTCCATCACTAATTAGAGATGCTTCCTCCAATTAAACTATAGCACTGAATATTACAAACTTTTCAATTTTAGCTCATGTCCGTATGTTTCCATGTAAGTTCATAATACCTGTCAACTGAACATATGAAGATCCAATTTAGTCAGTGTTAAGGAGAATTCACAAATTAAATAATTCAAAATGAAATAAACAAAAATTAACTTATTTCGAAATAGGTTTGAGATACGTCTCAGGAGTGGAAATTCCTTACTCGGCTACCTCTTACCAATTCCACTTTTTAGTCAAAATAAAAACACAAAAAATGCAAAATATTTTTGTAATTTTGAAAAATTTTCAATTTTTTTTTTTTTCGAAAAATTTTGAACTAAAAATAAAAACAACATACAACTAAAAACAAGGTACTAATCAACTAAATCTCTCCCCCAAACCTAAATGAGACATTGTCCCCAATGTCTTAAAAAGTAGAAGAAGAGTGTAGAAAATCATACCTGATCAGCTGAAATTTTACAGGAAAAATTACCTTTTAAAGATTTATGCCCAAATTACGGTTCTTACCATAATTGCTATTTGACCATTTTTCATTAAAAATTTTGGCAGATTCACCTTTAAAAACTCAAACTTTCCCCAAAATTCACCCTAAAAAATTATCACCAATCAAATCCCAACTTTGGTATTTTTCAGAAAAATTCGACAGAATCTCCCCTGAATTTTTGATTATCCAACACAACCTAAATCTATCAAATGCCACAACCAACTCCAAATATCAAACTCAATTTCTTCGCCCCCAATTACTACGAATCAAATTCAACCATCCAACACTTCGTAATTCAAAATTCACAACCAATTCACAATTCAATTTTTCAATTTACCCAATTACCAAATCAATTTTTTTTTTTTCAAATCATTACCGTATTTTAGTTTCTGATTCAGCAATTGGTTCGGTTGCTTGGTTGTTTTGGGCGTGGTTGTTCTTGGTTTTGGGGGTGATGGGTCTGTTTTGGAGTATTTTGGCTTGCGGAGGTCGGCTATGGCAGTCACGGCAAGACACGGCAGTGGGCTCGGCTTGGTGTGGTGATGAAGGTCGGCTTTGATCCTGACAGAATGGCTTGGCAGTGGTTCGGTCGGCAGTGGTGATGGGTTGACTTTGTCGGTTTTTGCGGTTTTGGGTTGGAGATCCGGCAATGGTGCGACTTGGTGGTTTTGTTCAGGCGAGACAGTGGCGATTAGGTAGTCTCGTTTGGTCTCGGTGATTAGATCTCGGCGATGGCTCTGGTGTTGAGTGTTTCGTGGTGGATGGGTTGGTTTTGATGGTGAAGGACTCGGCTATGGGTGGTTGCCGATTTCTGGTAGTTCTCGGCTGTGGTTCTCGGTGGGTTGGCTTGCGGTGGTCGAGGGTGTGGATGGTTGTTTGACACGGTTCGGTTTCTGTTTGTTCTTGGCTCGGCGAAGGTTGCGGTTGTGGTCAGTTTCGATCTCGGTTTGATGGTGGCTGGTGAGCTTTGGGTGGATCTTGCGTGATGGGTGGTTGAGCTATGGTGGATCTCTCGGTTTTGGAGGTGATTGGTGGTTGGTGGTGATGATTCGGCTTCTGTCTCTTGTTGGGTTTGACTCCGTGGCTGTTCATAGAGAAGAAGATGAATGAAATCTGTCTTGGTGGCTGCCCATTTTTAGACCTGTAAACAAACCAATGTCGCGACGCTGAAATTGGGCGTGCGTCGCGACTCTCGTAATTTTTAGGGATTTTTTTTTTTTTTTTAGCAAAACCATGTCTTGCGACGGATAAATCCATAGGGACGCCTCTTAAGAAGTGTCTTTTACTCGGTCGTCTCCTGGATCAACTTTGTATCTTCGTGATTTTGTCAAATTTTTATTTTGAAAATCCCGCTTGTACTACTGGCCTACTTTGTCCTGAAAAATTCCGTTTTTTTTTTTTTTCCTGCAAACTAACACACAAAAAAATTAAAAAGTTCACACAAAATATGAAAAATAAATTACATCAAATTGCATGGGTTGCCTCCCTGCTAGCGCTAAATTTTTCGTCTTCAGCCAGACGTGACTGAAATCCATATGTTAAGGAGGTTTCAATGTCGTTTTGGATGTCCGATTAAAGACAATCCCGTGAGCGTTGCTTTTGAATGGTCTCTTCCAACGGTAAAGTGGCAAAAAAATTTTGTCTCATTCAGTGCTCGTTCCACCTTTTTAATCTTTTTGCTCCAGTGGTTCCTGAAAAGAAAGAAAGAAAATTAGGAGGTCTCGTATGGTGCTTGACTTGGAATGGAAATTCCATTCTGTCAAGCTTCTGGGTGATATCTTTGATTTGTACTCCCCAAAACAGCGATTTTTTTCCTGAATGCTCTGGATCTTTATTAAGTTCAGACATTTGCTCCTCCATTTGCTCTGTTTCTTGCTCCACCTGAGGATGAAAAGATGAGTCAGACATTAGGTCTTCATCCTCTGATTCGGGGAATTGATTGGCTCAAGTTGATCTTCTTCAAACATTTGTGAAATGGAATCTCCAAGATCTTCGTTTTGAGGATTCAGAATTCTATCCTCAATTTTTGATGCAGTTGGTACAAATGTTTCAGCTTCATCCTCGTCAGAATCTGAATAATAGAAATCAAATCGAGACTTTGTCGGTTCAAGTTCCTGAACTGATACCTTCTCTGGTTGTTGATACTGCTCAGCCTCCTCCTCTGTTGACGTGTCATTGTGAAATGATTGGTACTCGAAGGCTTCATCAGTGTCATCTGAGAATGGTTCTTGAGGTATATAGTTTCTGGTTTTCTGTTAATTGTCTGATCTGTCATTCTCTGTATGGATTCTGTTTGACTCTGAAATTGTGCATCAAATCGAGCTGTCTGTTCTTTGAACATGTGAATCAATTGATCTTCCTCTAATGGTTCTGGTTGTTGGTAAGGATCGAAGGAAGATGGTGGATAAGATGAAAATGTGGTTCTGTGAAATGTGATGGTTCTTCGTACCATGAAGGATCTTGATAGTTCTGCCCACCCTGGATAGTAGTTGTATTCGCAATAATCGCTTGGGTGGTCACCATTACATATGTCACATATCCACATTGAATTCTGTTGAGCAAATGTAGTATAACTTGGTTCTGGCATCCAGTGATAATCATTGGGCTCGACAACAGGCCTCAGAAAACCGGACTGTTGCTCCCAGATTTGGGGTGTATCTTCTTGTAAGGCTCTTAATTTCTCAATCTCCCAGCAATGTTCCATTTTAAGTCACCTGAAATCAAAAGGAAGAAATAAAAATTACAGATAAAAATAAAGAAAATTAGATACAAGCAAATTAGATAGCTTCAAAATTAACAACTCAAGAAATATAAGTCCCCGGCAACGGCGCCAAAAACTTGACCGGCGTAACACACACGTATAACGCAAGCGCACGTATCGTTCAAGTAGTATAAAAATATCGATCCCACGAGGACTTAATTCCTACTGTTGTTATTAATTATTGAATCTATTTATTTACAAATATCTAATTAAAGGGAGAATAGAATTGATTGCTTGATTGATTTGGTTGATTGAAGATTTGCTAAATAAATAAAAAGATAAAAGAAAATACTAAGGAAAATAATAGACACAAAAATCTAAGGTTGTGATTTCTTTTAATATCATTTAAAAGATGAAGTGATTATTTTATGTTTGTGTAATAAATCAGTTTACTAACCTGGAACACTAAATTATGTAAAAGCCTCTTCCGATGGTCAATACAAATACCCAGTATAACCCAATTAAACCATATTCCTATGTCAACCACATTACCTGGATTCATTAAGTCTAAGTTCCAATTATGGCTACCCCCGCCCGACAGGTATATTCCTATCCTGTAAGGAAATCTATTAAAGGGTTATCTATCCTCAAGGAAGATCGTGGGCTATTAAGTCTAAGGCTGAAACCTAAAATCCCTATGTCTAGTTCATTTTAGATTTACCATTTCAATCTTATTGGTGATCAGACAACAAGAAGCATTAAGCTTAAGACTTAATAAATAAACTTTTAAATTACCCAACTATAAAATAATCCCTTATAAACCTGTGATATTAAAAGTCATCACAACCCCTAATTAACTAACACATAACTAGGACTATAAAAATAAAATACATAAAATAAAATGACATAAGGTAAAATGCTGAAAAGTAAATTACAATAAAATAAAATGCTAAGGTAAAAGGAATTACTTTTACTACTACTAATTTAGATATCTCCCATAAAATAATATATAAACTTGTGTTGAATTTACCAACCGACCAGTCTGGCGGTATCCAGATTAAGTCAAATTAAGTCCAACCAGCCATTAAGGCGGAACCAAAAATAAATTTACCAACCGACCAGTCTGGCGGTATCCTTGATTAGTCAGGTTTAAACAGATTAAAATTAAATTACCAACCGACCAATATAGCGGTATTCCTTATTAAGTCAATATTTTAATTAGTTAATATATTATTTTTAAGGGAGATTAATCTAAATAGCAATAGTAGAAGATTACCTTTCACCCTAGCTGAGGAAATTATTTCAACATGGTGAATAGTAAAAACTGTAAAAAGTAAAAAGTAAAAATTAAATTACTATTATTACAAAAAGTAATTAAAATTATTTACAAACTAAAATAAAAAAATAAAAAATAAAAATAAAATTCTAGAGAGAGAAACTCTCTCTAGAGAGAGAAATCAAGAGAGAGAAAGGTGTTATGAAAACTGAAAATTCGCGGCCTATTTATAGCAAAACAAATTTTACTGTTTGGTCACTGTGCGCGCGTCGCGACGCTAAGGCGCTGCGCGTCGCGACGCTCAAATGTCGACGTGGCACAATGAGACGGCGACACGTAGCAAGGCGGCTGACTGTACAACTGACACGTGTCAAGGCGGCTAATTCTCAATTATTGTGATGACGTCATGCTGACGCGGAGGCGACGTGGCGATGACGTGGCGCTGACGTGGCGTGGCGGCTGACTGTACAACTGTCGGCACAATGGGATGGCGACACGTGGCGACACGTGTCAAGTTCTGATTGGCTGAGGCTGACGTGGCAAGTTGACTCGGTTGACTTGCTGACGTGGCTGATGACGTGGCATGACACGTGGCGATGTTGACTCGTTGACCGATGACATGGCTGATGATGAGGCGACACGTGTCATGTCAGAGTGTCGGCAGCATATGATGTTGACACGTGGCACGGCGCACGTTAGCAGATCGGATGTGATGGTGACACGTGGCACGGCGCATTTTAGCAAAGTCAAACTTTTCAAATTGTTGACCCGTTGACCATGGCGCATTTTAGCAGAACCGGCACACGCTGGGCGTCGCGGCGCGCAGTGCTCCTGCGTCGCGACGCGCAGAAGACGGAAATATCCCTGTTGACGCATTTTTGTCCGGTTTTGCCCCAAATTGCCTCCAGTGCTGTCCAAACTTTATTTATCTGCAAAATAACAATAAAACACATCAAAACGTTCATAAAAACTCAAGAAACTATACAAAATATTAGTTAAATGAGTGGGAAATAGTGATATAAATGTCACTCATCAAATATTGGCAAGTTATATGATGAAAGGTGATATTAGACTCTTACTTACTTATATAAAATGTAGGGTCCTGGGTGATAAAACACTTTATGCGATAAAACAACCCGGGACTGATCCGTTTAAACCGGAACGACGTCGTCAAGTCCGCAAAACGAAACGAAACTGAACCCAAAACTCCATTAAAGCAAGCTCTCTCAGTTTCTTAAATTGTCTCATACTGAAACTGAAACTGCAGAGTAAGAAGACATACGAAATCTTCCCATTGACATCACATTCTCTCGCCTCGGAGGTAACGAAACGACTCTCACTCACCTTCAAACTTTGCTTTTGATTTTTTGATTTTTTTTTGGGATTTTTTTGTTATGGGATTGTTTTATTTTTTCTCTTTTAATTGTGAAGAATGGTTGGTTGATCGGAAACGAATACCGTACGATTGGAGAAAACGAATGGCAGTGATCAGAGCTAAAATTTCAAAGGAATTCAACTCGTTGCCTAAAGACATCGATCCTTATTTCCACACTCTTGACTCCGAAGGTATTTTTTAATCTCTTATCTTTCTTTCTTTCTTTCCTTTTTTTTTTTATTGTATTTTTTTCTGGGATTTTTAATTGATTAATCTAATTTGTAAAGAGAGAATATTTATTTACTTTTTATGAAAAACTCGATGTTTTGGATTGGAATTTGGAAATTCAGTTGTTTTGTTTAATGTCACAACACCTCATTTTCAAATATACCGGTTGTATGATGATTTTTGTTGTTGTTGCAGGAATTGGTCACTTGGAGGCCAAAAAAATTTATGAAATACTTCTGAAATCAACCCCAGAAAGCCGAAATATATTTGGCCGGCTATCGGGTGCTGCTGTAATACACTATGCTCTCTCTCTTTCATTCTCAGTACCTGCATTTGTGTGGTAGTTGTTTATTGTATTTAATTTTTTATATAGGGTTCTTGGGAAGCAATTGTGCGTTCGTATGAGAAAGATGATATTTTTCTTGGTGAGGCTGCTCAAATTATGGTTCAAAATGTAAACTATGAGATGTGAGTTTATTGCACTGAACCACTTCTTTTGATGTTGATGTTTGAGTTAAGGGATAACAAAAATTGTTGATGGAGTGTTTTTTCAAATATGAAGTCCATATCAGAAGAAACAGGTGCAAAAGATTCAGCAACAATTAGCGGAACTTGATCGCAAGGAGGCTGATATAAAAAGAAATGTGGCTCTCTCAGCAACTAAATATGCCGAGGCTTGCCAAGAACTTGGATTGCAGGTTACTTACTCCCCTCATTTATCCTTACGTTCTTTATATTTGATATTCTCTGCTTCCTTATTTTATGTTGTTACCAGTATCGTTGCTTGGTGCAGAGCATGCTACTACTGATGGTTGACAAAATAATTTGATCTGTGTTGCTTTTTGACATTCTATGTTTCATAATGATGATTGATTCTCTTTACAGGGGACAAATGTGAGGCTTGAACTATTAGAGACTGCAAATTCGCTTCCAAGCACGTTGACTAGAATTTTGGAAGTCATAAATAGTGATGCGATATTACAAGCTATGGAGTATTATTCCAATTTTGTCAGAGATGCTCACACGGAAAAGGATGTAAGCCATTGATTGTTATTTGATCTAACTCATGATTACGGTGGTCACATGCCCAATGATCAGTCAAAATATATTATATACAGATGGAGTTTTTTGTCATTTTGATCCTCTCACTAATTTAGCCTTCAAATATGATTGCAGAAATCTTCAGTGGCTGTCTTACTGAACTTGAAAGACATTCGTGAAAATCCGCCATTGTTGAATGTCTCTGCAGCCTCTGAGATCCTTGGTTCTACTAATGTTCAATCAAACACTAATGATGAACATAATGTGGGAGGGGGACACAAATGCTGCTGGAGATAGCATTGACTGGGATATTTCAGTTGACAGTGCTGCGATTGATTGGGATATTGGTACTGTGGAAGAAACAGAAGATGCTGGTAATGGCTTGGGTCCTTATGAAATAGTTAATGCCAGTGAGATCTTACAAGGTTCTCAGGAAACTGATCAATCTCCATCAAATAAGGAGGGCAATACCATGCCTCCTGAGGTATCTGCTTCTGAGATATCATGGGATTTTAGTGTTGAAACACCTCAAGTTGATGTGATTGACAATGCCAATCTGCCAAGTATCAGTGTGGAAAATCAGAAATCCGCTCCAGATACCTTCACTCAAATCCCAGGAATCAATGAAGCCAGAAGCCAGCTACTGGAAACTGAGTACAGGAATAAGATTCTTGATGATTTATATGAGGTATATTTTGACCCATCATTGTATCGGATCAGCCCATGTCATTGCATTTTATTTTTCCCTTTCCCCTTTTTTTCTGCATTGTTTAAAACACGTATATTCACTCTAAAAAAAAAATATAGAAGACATTTTTTTTTATATTTGTCACTACTTCAAAGCATTACTAAATCTAGAATATATGCTTGGTATTGATGCTATGTTGTCAGCTCAAAGCTTTCTTAAATCAACGATTGGTAGAAATGAGGAATGAGGAGACGTTGTCCTTGTGCAATCAAGTCCAATCAGTTGCTGCCTTGGTATTGCAGCAGTATTCTCCTGATGCTATTGAGACTATATTATCTGATGTTTCATTGGTCATTTCCTTGCTGACAAATAGGAAAACGCGGGACCACATCATGATTCTCAATTCCAAAAGGTGCTTCCAGTAATTTAGATGGATCTTGAGCTATAAGTGTGTTTTATTTTTTATTCTACTTCCAACAAATATTTGGAAGTTAGCTGAGTTGATTTCCCTCCTTTTATCAAGTGAAATTTACTAACCCACTAACATCTACTTGATGAAATACTTGCTTTTCAGTCTAGAATAACTATAGAAGAATTTGGTTGGGTAGCTTAGGACTATTAGTTTGCATTCTACATAGAATTCTTTATTTTTGAAGACCAGGGATACAAAAAAAAAAAATGCATGAGGTTGGGTGTTTTGAAACACGGTTTTCAAATATGGTCCTAAAATAATTTCACAGTTTGTCGATAAAAAAAGCTGTTTTCATTATTTTTATTGAGATGGTAACCAAACTGCATTCCAATCAATGTAAAAATGGTCTTGAATTGCAAACCAAATGCTGTTTTTTATGGTCTGTGATGCATCATTATTTGTGACCTGGAGGTCACAGGTTCGAGTCGCAAAAACGGTCTCTTTGCAAAAAAAAAAAGCAAGGGTAAGTAGTAGTGTTTTTCCTTACTGAGTTGGACTTATATATGGTTTTGATATGAATTGCAGATATCTAGACAGACTAGTTAATGCATTGGAAGAAAAGAAACATCACGAGGTGAAACTGAAAGAGGGATTGAAGGACTTAGCTTCCAAACGCATGGAGCTTCAAAATTCTTTATCTTCATCATGGCCGAAGCAGGCGAGTTTCTGATATGATAAACTGGATAACTAATGTTCAATTACTTTTGGTCTGTTCATGTTATCTTTTTTTCATATCCCGTTTTTAACAGCCTAGGTAAAAACTCTTCTAAAATCCTCTCTTGCTTGTTTACTTGCTCTCTTTGAAATTTATCAACAAAATTGTATTATTTACCTGAAAAGAATAATTTGTTCTCCCTGTTTCATTACGTGGTTTAATTTTTGACAGAATTATAATTAAATGCTCTTTAAATTGCAGGAAGCAGCTCTTAACAAAACCAGGGAGCTGAAGAAATTAAGCGAGAGTACGCTTTCGTCCATGTTCGATGGAAGACCTGTAAACATAATTGGAGAGATTAACGCATTGTTGAATAGTGGTATTAGTATGCAAATTCACTGAGTAGATATTCGAAATTGGATAGCAGGATGAAGGAGAATTCCTCTATTTAGTTATTTATTTAGATGTAAACTGGAGCCTGATTGACAACCATTTTAGTGGTGTGTATTCTAAGCAAAGTTTGGTAATTCAGATGGTTATATTGTTGTAAGAATGGTGCGGGACCTTTGCGCGTCATTGGTTTGTTGAATCTTGCTAATGTATCCCGGTACCTATACCACGGGTATTGGAGTTGAAATCCAAACCATTGAACTTGACACGGGGCATTGAATCAAATTAATATGGGTTACATAAGAACATTTGTAACAGAGATTCCAAAGGCATTGGGCATATAGCTGCTATGTACAAAAAGAGGATACACAATACATCAATTTCACAAAACAATACAACAATGTCTGTCAGCAAAGAGATCAGTGAGAAGAACTCACCTTCACAGTTTCACTTCCCACCACACTGAAAGAATCAGTAGCTGGGGATGCCAACTGAGAGGCCTTGTGCTTAAAAAATGTCCTAATAATGAACTGAAGCGAGGTGCATATGAAACCTCGGATCAACAATGCTGACAGAATCTAAAAGAGTGTGTTTATGTTGCTGTACCCAGTCAATGAGCTGTGACCTTAGATGGACATATACCTCACTGCAGGGGATCCCATGAATCGAGTATGCGTTGATCGGAAAGATCTCTCAAAGGGATCAACTTCAGGACAATCTGCTACACTCGTTTTTTACACGCAGTGCTTTTGTACCAGACGAGTCAGCGAATCCACAGTTTCAGACATGGGAGGTCGAAATTCCTTCTCAGGCTGCTTGAGTTTCCTATCAGTTCGAACAGGAAAGAAGCCATATCATAATATCATGTGCCTATGTGGGAAAAAATTTGAAAGTAGTAGTAACTGAATGCGAAGGGAGACAATATGAGCAAACTGGGAAAGAGCCCTGGAGGAGAAATTTTTTATGATCCTAGGATCAACCATCTGCTCCAAACACTCACGGTCTTGAAGCCTGGATGAAGCCCATTCACCAAATCGTGTTACAAATTGAAGAAACTGCCTCACTACAACAAAATATATGGAAAATTTTGTAAAAAGAAAAGTATGAACATGAACAATACCTATCCTTTCCCGTTAATAGTTCTGAAAGCAACACTCGGAAGGCATATGTGTCACTCTTCATGTTATCACTTCCTGGTTTCCAGTGTTCTGGTGCAATGTAGCCGGTGCAATTTCAGAGGTCTGTTCACGTTAGCGTGCAATACATGAGTCTATTTTTCATACTTGATCTCTTCTGTCAAAGATGCTTAAATTCCTTGGACGCATTTTGCAATCAAGTCTAAGCAACGTACCCTAAAGAGACTGTTAGAAAGAAACTTAGAAGTTTTGTGACGAACGCTTATGCCCAATGCCACACAGCTACTGATATTCAAATAAATGTAAAGTATTTCAAGTCAACTGCAGCATGAAATTGATTCCTAAATGTACTTACCTTGAGTTTAACACTGTTGCTGGTAAGAGACCTCAAAACAGTTAGCCCACTGTCACAGACATGTGGTAGTAGTTCTTCATCAAGCAAGATGTTGGCCGACTTGAGGTTGCAGTGAGAGACAGGAGGAAAGAATTTGGAGTGAAAATAGCTTAAAAAATTAGTTGTGGCATGAAAACTGAAAGTTGGTGTTCTTACCATATGCGGAATTAATCACAATTAATCAAGACAAATCCTAATTAATGTGCCTATGGATTTTCAACAAGCAACCAAAAAATAAAAAAATAAAAAAATTTCGGAAAATAAATCAATCACACAAAATCAACATAATAATTTTGGTGACAAAGTGGAAAACTCGTGCGAGTAAAAAACCACTCCGGGTATCTCGACTACCAGCCCAATCCACTATATAGAGAAAAACTTACTGTGATGGTCAAGACCTATGGTGGCAACTCCACATATTCAAGTACCTCTAGACTGCAAGAATTCAAGCAACTCCTAATAAGAACTTCCCTGGAACAAAGCCAAGCAAACCCCTCCACGTGTTTTAAGCTCCAAGAACCGCGAATCTTGATTTTTGTAAGAACAAAATCCTTCCAAGATCAAGTTCAACACTTAAGGAATCTTGCCCTTAAGAACCTTTCTTTATTTCTTTGGAGAATCCTGAACAGCGATACAGCGCCACAACGCTTGTCACACGTTGATAAGCTTTTGTTCCGTAGATCCAAGGAAAAAACCACTCCCTCAAGATGACACAAGTCACTTTATTTTGTAAAAAAAAAATAATAATATATTCTTAGTTAATTATGAGTTACAATGAATAATGTCCCCTTTAAATAGATGACTAACCCTAATTTTACCCAAATATAATAAAATCCTAGTAAAATAATTCCAATAACACATAAAATAATTGAAAATTTCGTGCATGGGCTTTGTGATGTAATTAAAGTTCAGGCAAACACTTAAACAACACATAATCTTAAAAAATATAAAATATAAAACTATAGGGATATCTTGCGTCCTCATTTTGTATAAGAATGAGTCCGAACTAGACTTTAATGTAAGCTATAAAATTGTAGATCTACGAGTCCTCTTTCCAATGCAACTTAAATCACCAAAATCAGACATCTGATGAGAAAGTTACGGCCAAAATATGAAGACTGCGCAAATCCCGCCACTGCTAATGCACAATTCGGAAATTAAGCCCAAAATCAATCAAGGCAGCCCATGCACGTCCAAGACTCATTCCAATCTTGCCTTAGACATAATAAATCCTTCACGTAAAGTCTCATGCATGGACCAAACTCTTGAACCCAGGGAATCTTCCAAATCCACCAAAAAGGCCCAAATATATCAATCTGACCAAGCCATGCAATCAGCCACAACTTCAAGTTAACTTGGCCCAACAAACAGACCTCATTCTGGATCACATCAACTCCTCAAGCCCGTATACCACGATATTCTCCAAAACCTCTGAAGTCTCTGAGTAGATTGTCTCTGCACCTCTGAAAGCTGGAACTCCGACTACCAAACTTCCTCTTAAAGAACTCTAAATAATTAGAAATTTTGGGGTATGTTGTGTTGAAGGTTTATCAAAGTGGGATTCACACCATTAATGAAAAAGACAAGAAGATAAGAAGTCTTCAATGGTGGAATCAAGAAAGGTTGAAAACTTTGAGAGATTTTGGCTCAAGGGATTTGTGTTTCAACACTTGGTGATGGTAGCTACATTTTCTATTTATAGGTAGGGTGAAGATTTAGGGGTTTTCAAAGTGAAAAGGCTAAAAAACGCGTTCAGATTGCACTCGTGTTCGAACGATTACTCGAACGCACCACGAACGCATGCCCACTGGAAAGACTCGTTCGAACGCTACTAGAATGCACCATGAACGCTTGCCCATTGGAATGACTCATTCGAACTCTACTCGAACGCACCAAGAACGCTTGCTATCTGGAATGTTTCATTCGAACCCAATGGAGAACGTGCCACTAACGCCACACATTCGAACACTTCAACAAACGCAGCACTAACGAAAATGCTACAGCTCTGCCAAAAACCAGTGCAATTGCTCAAAGTTCTTCAAGATAAATTACAACTCAATTGAACTTGTTTTGTCACAGATATTGCCAATAGAAATGGAACTAACAATCTTCCCATTTGGCATTCCGTGACAAAATACTACCTAATACAAAAACTACGGTAATAGACCCAAAAAGAAAATAGTCAACTGTCAACCATCAAAACAGTGACTTATTACATTATGATTCGATCTAACACTTAACTAAGTAGTCTCGAAATCAATGCCACCTCAGCAACAAAACCTGCTTACCTGAAACATCCACAAACAACAATATACCGTGAAAGAGCATTGAGATTATCAAGTATAACATTAAGCAGGTATAACACTCATGCATATACAAGTAGAAATCCTTCTCACCTTAATCTTAACTCTCCTTAAAACGGAGATATCAAAAGGATAATCTACACTACTACTCCCCCTTAAACTACTATCCTTTTTGTCACGAAATGACAAAGGATGAAGGTACCAGGATAAACAACATGAGGTAACACATGCAAGAGTATATACAAACAGAATTCACTCCCCCTCACTAACAGGCCCACATAGTTAGCTTAAAATCATACGGGAAGTAAACACTCATAGATATGCAAAACAAAAGGTATGCAATGACAAAGAGCATACACAAGCACACAATGAGGTAAAAAAATGCTTATAAAAAACTGACTGAAACAACACTTCAAGCAAATACAATGATACCCAGTCAGTATTCAGCTGTTTATGACATGAAATAATATGCTTCACTTTAAATTTGGCTAAATACAACACTTATGCATATGACATAAACACCAAAGCATAACAAGCACTTGCGTGAAAAATAAGTGCACAATGAATCAAGGCTTAAGACCTTATTTTATGAGCTGGACACAGCCAAAAAAATTCATTTCTTAACAAACCAAGTCCACAAAATAGATGTTCAAACCCAACACCACTAGGACCTGAAATTAAGCAACATTGGTTGCATGCTATGATATTTTCCCCATAATAATCATGAGCTCATAAATAACAACTCTTTCGAGTGAAAGGTTTTTGCCTTTATCTTTTGAATTTGGCATATTGGCTCTTTTGCACTTGAGTCTCATGTAAAATTCATTTTTTATTTTATTTTATTTATGTTTGCTTTTACAAGGGGGTAACAAGGTCACCTAGTCAAAGGTCACACTATTCAGTAAACAAAGTATGGTAAAAATTATATTGCTAGTCCAAAAACTCATACATACGACCAAACCTTGACATAATAAAATCGTGTATGTGAGGTGCAAGCACAAGATATACAAAGAGTTTTTATCACACACACACATCCATATATAGCATCATACATGCATAACCATATATTCTACATACCAGGATCACATGCACATGTTTTTCATGCTCGAACAAGCCACAAAAATATTTTTGGTCGTTTTCAATTATATATATATATATATATATATATATATAATATATATATATATATATATATATTTTATTGATTTTTCAGTTTTAACACGTACAAAATGAAGACACAACATGGCTTGTCAAAATCCAATGGTACATGGAGTTGTATTCCGAATGTAGATCATACTACCGTCCATTCAGAATCGGCTATGAAATTTATGTCCGGATTTCCATCATATATACCAAGGGACATATAACAAAAACAAGACACACACACCCATATACAGTGAAAAGAGAGTAATCGTGCAAAAACATAAAACACACGCACACACATATGGAATGGGAAAACAAATGCAACTTCTTGGAAGAGTTACACCGAAGTGCACTCTCATCATGCCTATCAAGGCATTCAGAAGTAGTAGGGAAGTCATTTTGCTTCCTCACCCAAAATTTCTTAGGAATCTCTTTCACTTGAGAATTTATAGTCAACACAACAAGTTTCTCACTAAGGAATCGAGCTTCTTTAGTTAGTGCAGAAACTTGAGAAACTAGATTTGAAGTAGCAAATCTAGGTGACACACTCTCAGGCCTCTTCTTTTGTTTATACAACATGAAACACTTAGGCCTAATGTGTCATGCCTTGTCACAATGGTGACACACATGCACAAACCTTGGATGAGAGCGATGTTTACCCACAACACCTCTAGATTGAGGTTGGGTCATAAGACGAGGAACAAATGGAGGAATCACATGACTACACTTAGCAGACTTCTTACCTAATTCATGTTTAGTAGGGATAGGCACAGCTCTAGACGATGACGCCTTGTTGTAATTAGGCTCAACACTAATACCTAGCATGCGATCTAGTTTTTTATTCCCACTAAAAGATACAGACAACTGGGTTCTAGCATCTTCAAGATCGGCCTCTAAAGTGTGGACCATATCAACTAGGTCTATATTCCTCTCCTTCAAGTCATCTACCATCAAGAGGCTTTGCTCAAATTTGGCTTGAGCTTCATTCTTTTCTAGCTCTACTAGTTTCAGCCTCTTATTGACCTCTATATTAGTCTTCTTGATAGCTAAACTCTCATTAAACAGTTCAGCATAAGCTACCTGAAGACTATCCTCATCTACAGACTCATCAAGAGAGACTTCTGAATCAACATCATTAACTTCATTATCTCTCTCATCAGTAACACTAGCAACAAAAGCCATTTAGTTGCTCTTATTCTTAGGAGACTCATCAGAAGTATACCCATCTTCTGAATCACTAAGAGAGGCTGCCATGACTTTCTTACCTTTAACCTTAAGGTATGTGGGACACTCAGGTCTGATGTACCCATATCCTTCACATTTATGACACTGGATACCACGGGATCTACTATCCCTATCCTCTTTAGACTCTCTCCAGCTACGCCTACTTTCTCTAGGCCTATCCTCCATATCCCTATTACTGCTACTGCCACTCTTCTTAAGCTTAAGAAATTTCTTAAATCTCTTTGCAAACATGGCCAAATCATGATCCGTGAGGGTATCATCATCATCACTAAATGGATCATGGGCAACTTCCTTCTCGATCTTCATCGCTATAGTTTTTGGCTTTTTATAACCATGAAGTTTCTTCTCATAAACCTGCAGTTTTCCTACGAGGTTATCTAATTTAAGCTGATCGAGGTCATTGCTTTCCTCTATGGCGGTAATCTTTGGTAGGAACTTATCAGGCAGGGATATAAGAATCTTCCTAACTATCATACTGGTAGGGATAGTCTCACCTGATGGGGTTTTAAGGGGGAATATCGATAACGCAGCGGAATCGCGGAAAAATCAAAATTTTCCGATTTCAAAATTTTTCTTGGATCAATTAAATAAACTTATTTATTTAATTATCCAATTATCAAATTCTGAAAAATTACACAAGAAATCAAATTTCTTGGTAATTACCAAATTGCCCCACAACTTTGCAAATTGATCATTTTAGTCATAAATTGTCAAATACAATTTTGGATGATTTTAAATCACTTCTAAAATGATTTCCAACATATCCAATACATCAAAATTATATTTGCAACAAATCCCCAAATTTGTTTTGAAATTGCCGTGAGCACCCCACATTTTTGATTTATTATAATTTGGTACTTTTGTGTTCTAAACATGCCAAGATCAAATCTAATCAACCCAAAATTTTACATGCATCATATACACTACATAATACATCACATATATGAAAAGACCCAAATTTGGAGAGGGTTATGAACCCTAATTTTTCAATTTCATCAAATTGAGCAATTTTACCAAATCTTTAAAATCCAACACTTTAATCCATTCAATACTTACCAAACAAGTCTCACCGCTTTGAAATAACTCTAGAAAAATTCTAGGTCACCAAGGAGTGGCTCAAAAACTCTAGAATGACAACTTGATTTTCCAAAAATCAAAAGTAAGCCTTTGAAACCATTTCAAGGTTACTTACATGTATCAATCTTTCATTCAAGTTCACAACCATATAAACACAAACTATAAGAGTAGAGATAACATCAAAGCATTAAAAAATGAAGCTAAGCATGTTAGAAACATATTTCATGTTGAAGACATTAAAGAAAGACTTACAAAAATAAGCGTTTTTCAAGCCTTTTCCCTTTAACCTTCAAACTTTGCTCTCAACTCTCTTTTGGGTTATTTTGGTTCTAATGAACTTCATAAACCCGAAAAGATGAAACAAAACAATATATACTCCACAAAATTAGCCTTTGCTGAAATTTAGGGTGTATATACTAATATCTAGATATTTTTCATTTCATTTAATTTTGCTTTATCAACTTGCTTTAATCATCATCAAACCATTTAATGGTTTAAAGTAAGTCAACAATTGCAACTCAAAAAAAATATAACACTTATATTTATTTTAGGTGTTGTCCGAAATTAAAGAAAATAAAAGAAAATTGATATTTCAATTTTAAACAATTTAAAAAAAAAAATATCTTAGGAAGTCAAAACCATTTTGACAACCTTTTCCTTTACTTTAAAGTCAACAATTTATACTTATAATTATTTCCTAACTTTATCATTTGGTAAGATATTTATATTTTAATTATATTAATTATTTAACAATTAAATAATTAATTAATTAATTAAATACAAATATCTCAAATATATATATTATATTTACTTTAAATATCTCAAATACATATATAAATGATATATGTCAAATACCTTTATTTGACAATTTATTAATATGTATTTAATAATATCATATATTAAATACAAATACACATTAATTAGGAAATGACGGTTCGGCCCGTTTACATGTATTTTTCGTTTAACGTTTAAACGATTTATAAATAATCATCATTATTCATAAAAGTTGCCCTAGTGCTCTACGAGTATATTTCATTAGTGAGATTCTCTAGATTCAGACATATCCGTCATGAAATCCAATTTCGTGTCCATAATTTACCCACCCGTAACTTATGACGACCACAGATAAACTCGCTGAATCATACAGGTCGAGGTAATTGCATACGTATAATCCCTCCGTCACAGGTATCCTGATAATCCCAGAGATATAGATGTAAACATCAAATCTCTATAGGTATTATCACGTCGACGATTCTATTAGCAATCTATAAATAAAATTCGGAACTCACTTCCGAAGTATACTATGGCCATAGATTTAACTGATTGCTAATCATATATGGACTACCTATGTTCTGTACATAGAACCGACAGATCATATCTTGATACACACAGGATATCCTGAGGATCGGTCCACACCCAACGAACAGGCGTATGTCTGATTTAAATAGATCAGTGACGTGACTGCCATCTAAGTGTGGAGGATGTCTCATATATCCACAATGATATCTCAAGTCGAAGGACCAATATGCTACTCAACTTGAGAAGATTCTTATTGACGTTGGTGTACCATCCATTAAGATGAAATGGTTATTTCATGTTTGTGTAATAAATCTGTTTACTAACCTGGAACACGAAATTATGCGAAAGCCTCTGTCGATGATCAGACGCAAATACCCAGTATAACCCAATTGAACCATATGTCCATGTCAACCAAATTACCTGGATTCATTAAGATTAAGTTCCAATTATGGCTACCTCCGTCCGACAGGTATATGTCTATCCTGTAAGGAAATCTATTAAAGGGTTATTTATCCTCAAGGAAGATAATGGGTTATTAAGTCTAAGACTGAAACCTAAAATTCCTTTGTCAAGTTTATTTTAGATTTACCAGATCAATCTTATTAATGGCCGATTAACAAGACGCATTAAGCTTAAGACTGAATAAGTAAACCTTTAAATTACCCAAACTATAAAATAACCCCTTATAAACCGGTGATATTAGAATTCATCACAACCCCAGATAATTGGCTTAGTTATGACACATATTTACGGGTAGTAAAAACTTAAATAAAATAAAAGACATAGAGTAAAATGCTGAAAAGTAAATTGCTGAAAAGTAAATGATGGAAAGTAAATGCTGAAATTAAATATTGAAAATTAAATGCTGAAAAGTAAATGCTGAAAGTAAATTAGTGAAAAGTAAATGCTGAAAGTAAATTGCTGAAAGTAAATTGCTGAAAAGTAAATGCTGAAAGTAAATTGCTGAAAAGTAAATAAAGTAAAAGTACAATAAAAGAAAATGATGAGGTAAAATGATCAACTTTTATTACTTCTATTTTAGATATCTCCCTTAATATAATATATTAACTTTGCATGATAATTACCAACCAGCCATA
Source organism: Zanthoxylum bungeanum (assembly GCA_019454045.1). Taxonomy (NCBI): domain Eukaryota; kingdom Viridiplantae; phylum Streptophyta; class Magnoliopsida; order Sapindales; family Rutaceae; genus Zanthoxylum; species Zanthoxylum bungeanum. The sequence continues at coordinate 43,748 of SKCR01028223.1, forward strand.
TAGGCGGTATCCAGATTAAGTCAAATTAATAATTAATTACCAACCGACCAATCAGGCGGTATCCAGTTTAGTCAGGTTAAAACTAATTTAAATAATTACCAACCGACCAATATGGCGGTATCCTCGTTAAGTCAGGTTTTAACTAGTTTATATATTATAATTAAGGGATATTAATCTAAATATTAGTAATAAAAGTTTTACCTTTTACCCCAGCAAAGGGGAGTTACCTCCTCATTAATGAAAAGTAAAAACTGAAAATTAAAGAAAGAAAAGTATTGTGCGTAAAAGTAAATTACGGAAAGTAAAAACTGAAAAGTAAAGAAAAGAAAGTGCGAAAGCGGAAATTAATTACTGAAAGCTGTAAATAAACAAATAAGATACAATCTTCTTAGTATTCTTAAGGAATTCCTTAGAAGAAAATATGAATTTACAAATGAAATGGCTTGGTATTTATAGGCAAAATTTTGCCTCCATCAAATCATCCATCAAATCCATTATTAATTGCTCCACTAATTGCTCCATCAAATCCATTATTAATTACTCCACTAATTTCATATCATGTTTGGTAGTGATTTGATAATTTTTATTATTTATTTATTAATTTATTTTTTGCTTTGAAAATGATTGAAAATGACTTTAATAATTACGCACAACACACTTCTGGATGGTTCATCGATTTCGGGCATGCAATCTTCAGAATTCAAAATTATTTCGTCTTTAAAAGTTGTATATCTTTGAGTCTTATTTAATCTGGAACTTGAATCAGCTCAATCCGATATCGGAGTAAAACGTTATGCTCAAAATACGGCAGATGCGTAAAACTGGAATTTCCAAAACTGTACTTCGTTAAAACGTCATTTCAAGTTTCCAATCTCCAAAATTAATATGTCAAGTCCAATTTTTGCCCTTATTTGACCCACATTTCGTCCTAAATGATTTCATTGTGTCCCAATATTATTTTATATGTAAAATAAACTAAAACACATCAAAACGTTCATCAAACCCGAGAAACTAAACAAAATATTAAGTAAAAGGGGCGGTAAATATTGATATATTTTCCGCTCATCACACCCCCAAACCTAACATTTTGCTAGTCCTCGAGTAGAACAATAAAATAAAATACAAGAAACAATTAAAATTAAACTAAGTCACTTTCGTAGGGATCACAGTTGCATTTAGCATATGCAACAAGCCTTTAAACCCCTAGGTGTCCCTAGTGGACGAGTTATAGTCTCGTGAGGGCTTACAACAACGATACCCACAAACGTTTTACAAAAGTAAAAAGATAATAAAACTAATACACACAAAAGCAAAAAGACAAGAGAAAAGAGAATAAAGAAGTCAGTGACTAATCAGGTGAAACTTCTACTTCACGTTACTAGTTGTTTTCTTTCTTTCTAAATTACTGAATAAGTAAATTCTCCGATTATATTTACCATTCTCCATATGCACAGCCGACAAAATATTAATCAACTCATTTTTGCCCACAAAAGTCACAAGTGCAGTTGAGAATAGAGTAATATTTTTGTCTTAAAGTTTTATCAGAATTCACACCTTTTACAGCAATGGAATAATTTTTCTGATTTTTTTCTTTGATTTTTTTATTTATTTATTTATATACAATATCTTCCATCTATGTAGCGAGTGTTGGGTCGGTGGCTCCCAAACCAGTTGGCTTTAGGGCACCAGGTGTTAAGACACCCCTACAGACTTAATTACTCAGACTTCAGATATATATTTTTGCAGCATCTTTGATCCATGTAGCGAGCTTTGGGCCAGTGACTCCCAAACCAGTTGGCTTTAGGGCACTAGGTGTTAAAACACCCTTACAGACTTAATAACTTGGATCTCAGATTTTTTTTTTACTCCATCACTTTTTGAGATGCTTCCTCCAATTAAACTAGAGCACTGAATATTAAAAACTTTTCAATTTTAGCTAATGTCCGTATGTTACAATGCATGTTGATAATACCTGCCAACAGAGCATATGAAGATCCATTTTAGTCAGTTTTATGGAGAATTCACACATTAAATAATTCAAAATGAAATAAACAAAAATTAACTTGTTCCGAAATAGGTTTGAGATACGTCTCAGGAGTGGAAACTACTTACTCAGCTATCTCTTACCAATTTCACCTTTTTAGTCAAAATAAAAACACAAAAACACAAAATATTTTTGTAATTTTTGAAAAATTTTCAAATTTTTTTGTATTTTTCGAAAAAATTTGGACTAAAAATAAAAACAACACACCACTAAAAACCAGATACAGATCAACTAATTCCCTCCCCCAACGAATGTCAGTAGGAATACCTTTGATCATCAGTAACCTCATCCGTTCCAAACGAGCTTTGTAGACTTTCATCAGAGATTTTTGAGGGAGAGAAGGAAATTGCTTGTGAAGATTTGCGAGAACTTCTTCCATCCTGAAATGACTTAACCTGCAAAAATTAAACACACAAAAATAAAACACACCAGATCACAATATATACACAAATTGCATGAGTTGCCTCTCTGCGAGCGCTAAGTTTAAAGTCGTCAGCTAGACGTGACTTCTCGAACGTTAGACTGGATCTGAAAGTGTGACACTTTCTTTTTGTCGCTCAAATGATTCTCCCCAGTAGTGCTTGACACGCTTGTTTTTAACCTTGAAAATTTTGTTGGAGTCAGGATCATGTATCTCAACGGCTTTGTCTAGTAAAACCTTGGTGATCGCAAATGGACCTGACCATCATGATTTTGGCTTCCATGGGAAAAATTTCACCC